>CAUYSK010046876.1:0-14177 GCA_963575035.1 Avahi laniger
GAGGTGGGCGGATCATTCTGAGCTCAGGAGTTCGAGACCAGCCTGAGCAAGAGTGAGACCCCACCTCTACCAAAAATAGAAAGAAATTAATTGGACAGCTAAAAATATATATAGAACAAATTAGCCGGGCATGGTGGCGCATGTCTGTAGTCCCAGCTACTTGGGAGGTTGAGGCAGTAGGATTGCTTGAGACCAGGAGTTTGAGGTTGCTGTGAGCTAGGCTGACGCCATGGCACTCATCCCAGGCAAGAGAGTGAGACTCTGTCTCAAAAAAAAAAAAAAAAAACAGGGATACTATGAAACAGCTTACTTGACATAAGCATAGGGCTGTGTTTTTCTCCACTTCTCTGATTATTTGAGTTATAAAAGATCATTTCATTTATCAGCACATCTACTTTTATCGGGGGGAGATTGGCAAATTCAGAGTACACAGAATTATAACTCAACATTATTATACCTTTTACATTTAACTAAGTGGGAGAACCAAGAAAAAGCATACACACAAATTCTAAATGTCTTCCAGGAAATATTTTCCTTTAAACAAAGGGTTTACTTTCCACTTCTTTCACCATGGCCCCCTCATTTGGATCATTTGTTCCTATTTGGACACATTATCTCCCTAAGGAGTTTCAGTGAGTTATGAAATAGATGTTATTCACAATCAAAAAGTAAAAAAAAAAAAGGGAAGAAAGAAAAAGAAAAAGAAAAAGGAGGATTAACTGCAATTGCCCCTACAACTGAGAAACTTGCATCTTGCACTTTTACCATGTAAATAATGCACAGATCCTGCGGGAACATGCCAAACACCAGGATTCTTAATTAATGGAGCTCTTTAATGTGCAAATCAGGAACAAATTGCAAGTTCTGACTTGCATTGATTATGAAAACATTAATTGAATGAGCAAGACCCTAAAAAAGACAGAATCCCAAGTCTTCCAAGAGACCAAAAGAATACAAAGCTCTGAAAGCCAGACAAGTCTGACGAATGTCTAAAACGCAAAGCTAAAACTGAGTGTTCTCCCCAGTATACAAAGAATTAAAAAATGAGAAACAAAAAACCCAATAGTTTAATCAGAAAGCAATTACTATATATTCTACCACCACCTTGCATTAAACAGAAAAATGAATGCTTATTCCAGAAGCTTACAGACACTGCTTTAAGGGGGGGGGGGGCGGAACCACTTTACATATACATACACATACTTATATGTATATAGGTGTAACAAAACAATGCTGTCTCTTTAAAAAAAAATTCATCCTATATAAATTATAGCCATAAACTTTTCCTGCAGTGCAGCCTAATTAATTCTTGTTCTATACACAAAGGGAAATGCTGGGTGACAAATGGGTGTGAAGCCAGAAAGCTGCCAGGTCTGCAAAACATTTTCTACTTCAATTTATAAGCAATTTTGCAGTAAATCATCAACCAGAACCTGGAATCTCAGGAATCTCTGAGTGTCCAAACCACATTATATCACTTATCAAAGAAAGAAGGAAAAAGAGTTTAAAGACATCTCATTTTTCAGTTCTTACCCACATCAAAATCTAGAAGCTCTGTGTAATCTATTATTCTGTTCTGGGTAAGGTTTTAGTACCAAAGATATATATTTCAAGCAAAAATGACACCATAGGTTGATGCAGCCCATTCCTCTATGCCTAGAAGTACTGTATCATGTATCCATTACCTAAGAAATATTTCCAGACTTACCTGGGAATAAAAGCACAAAACTATTTCTACCCCCTCCTTCAATCCAAGCAAAACGTACACAATCAAGCCAAGCTGAAGGGTTCAACACTGAGCCACCATGGAAAACAGGTGGGAGGCTACTGGAGAGGAAAATGGAAGCTCAGAAAATAAAGAGGAAAGCTGGGCTGCCTCTCTGTAGTCAGACCCTTCCCCCATTCCTAATCCGAGGCAGCCACTGGTCTATTCTCTGCCCCAATAGTTTTTACCTTTTCCAGAATGTCACATAACTGGAATTTTAAAGTGTATAACCTTTTGAGGATATATGCCTTTCACTTAGCTTAATACCTCTGACAGTCATCCATGTGTTTGCATGTATCTATAGCTTATTCCTGTTCTTGCTGAGTAATGTATCACGATTTGTTTATCCATTTGCCCAGTGAAGGACATTTGGGCTGTTTCCAGTTTTTGGTGATTATGAATAATGCGGCTATGAACATTCATGTACAAGTCTTTGTATGAACATATGTTTTCATTTCTCTAGGGTAAATATCTGAAAGGGGCCTGCTAGATCAGGAACACAGGGTAAATATGTTTAGCTTTATAAAATACTGCTAAACTGTTTTTCCAAAGTAGATATACTATTTTGCATTCCCACTAGCAGTATATGAAAGTTCCAGCTCTGTATTCTTGTCAGCACTTGGTATTGTCAGGTGTGTGCTTGTTTTTAGCCATTCTAATAAGTTTGTGGAGGTATCTCATTATGGTTTTCATTTACATCTCCCTAAACACTAATGATTATGCTAAACATCTTTTCAAGTGCTTATTTGCCATCATGTACCTTCTTTGGTAAAGTGTCTACTGAATTCTTTTGCCTTTTTTTTTCTTTTGGGGATAGGGTTTCTCTCTGTCACCCAGGCTAGAGTGCAGTGGCATCACATAGCTCACTGCAACCTCAAATTCCTGGGCTCAAGTAATCCTCCTGCCTCAGCCTCCTGAGTAGCTGGGACTACAGGTGCACACTGCCATGCCCAGCTTATATTTCTATCTTTAGTAGAGACTGGTCTTGCTCTTACTCAGGCTGGTCTCAAACTCCTGATCTCAAGCAATCCTCCCACCTCAGCCTCCCAACCATTTTTTTAAGGTGTATTTTTTTACTGTTGAGTTTGGAGAATTCTTTATCCATATTCTGTATACTAGTCCTTTGTCCAAAATGTGATTTGTAAACATTTCCTCTGGGTCTGTAGCTTGTCTTTTCATTCTGTTAACATGTCTTTCATAGAGCAAGAGATTTTAATTCTGATTTGGCCCAATTATTATTTTGTTATTTTATGGATCATGTTTTATTCTTTCCTTTTTTTCCAGACAGGATCTCACTCCGTCTCCCAGGTCAGGGTGCAGTGGTGTCATCATAGTTCACTTTAACCTCAAATTCCTGAGCTCAAGCGATCCTCTACCTTGGCCTTCCGAAGTGCTAGGATTACTTCCAAAGTGCCAGGGTGAGCCACCATTCGTGGCTGCATTGTGCTTTTCATACTGTATATGAGGTTAACCCAAGGTCATGAGGATTTTTCTTCCATGTGTTCTTCAAAATACTTTATAGTTTTATGATTTACACTGAAGTCCATGTAAATTGACTATTTTGTGTTAATTTTCATATCAAGTGTGAGATATAGGTTAAAGTTCATTTTTTTGGCCGGGTGTGGTGGCTCACGCCTATAATCCTAGCTCTCTGGGAGGCCGAGGCGGGCGGATTGTTTGAGCTCAGGAGTTCAAAACCAGCCTGAGCAAGAGCGAGACCCCGTCTCTACTAAAAATACAAAGAAATTAATTGGACAACTAAAAACATATAGAAAAAATTAGCCGGGCATGGTGGCGCATGCCTGTAGTCCCAGCTACTCGGGAGGCTGAGGCAGGAGGATCGCTTGAGCCCAGGAGTTTGAGGTTGCTGTGAGCTAGGATGACGCCACGGCACTCTAGCCCAGGCAACACGGTGAGACTCTGCCTCAAAAAAAAAAAGTTCATTTTTTTGCAAATGAATGCACAATTGCTACAGCACCATTTGTTGGGAAGACCATCCTGTCTCTACTGACTTGACCTTTGCACCTTTGTAAAAAATGAATTGCCCATTATTTGTGTGAATCTATTTCTGAACTCTCTAGTCTATTCCACTGATTAGAGTATCAGTTTTTTTTAGTAACCTACAAAAGGAATAAACCCACAAAGGAATTACAAAAAATGAGAGAGATGATAGCAACTCAGTTTTGTAAGCCAATGGATTACATAATTATTACGATGTCTAAAAATTTAAAAAATTGAGCACATCAATGTTAATGAGAATGTGGAGCAACTAGAATTCTTATACACTGCTGGTTCAGACGTAAACGGTATAATCACTTTGGAAAACAGCTTGGCAGTTTCTTTAAAAGTTAAACATGTATTTACCATGTGACCTAGCCACCATTCCATGCTTTATTACACAAGAGAAGTATTATTTCCATATAAAACATATATGCCAAAAAAAGAGAAATATATATTATACACACACACACCCCCCCTCACACACAAATGTTTGTGGCAACTTTATTCATAATAAAAAATTGGAAAAAAAACAAATTGTGGTATATCCACACAATGAAATACTACTCCATAATAAAAGGCAATGTACTATGAAATGTACAATGTACATGAAAAAACATGGATGAATCTCAAAATAATTATGCTGAATAACAGCCAGACAAAAAAGGGATACATTCCTTTTTGGGTCTGATTCCATTTATATAAAATTCTAGAAAATGCAAATTAATCTATAGTGACAGCAGATTAGTGATTGCCTAAGGATGGACAGAGACAGGCAGGGAGGAAAGATTACAAACAGGCTGAGGAAACTTCTGCAGATGAGGAATATGTTCATTATCTTGATTGAAGTGATGGTTTCATGGGTGTATACAGATGTCAAACTGTACACTGGACATATGGACAGTTTATTTTGTGTCAATTATACCTCAATGATCAGGTTTAAAAAAAAAAACGCATATGGACAAACAATAACTAACTTAGCAAACCTGAGCAAGATGACTCTGATGTTAGCAATGAATACGAATGACAAGTAATCCCGCTTAAAGTCCAAAGAGAGAACCCCGCAAGATTCAGGAATTGGCAGCGCCGGACACCTCTAAAAGAGATGAAGGCAGAACTAAAAACAATTAAAGCGGTTAATGTCATCCCTTTTCCTCACTTAGGCAGAAGTTTATAGGCTTATCCTTAAAGAGAGTAAACAGAGGGTCTCTGGCTGGACAGGGGGATACCAGACACAGTGGAGGGCACAGGTATAATATTATCAGAAAAACAAGTGGACTAAGTTGAAGTTTACAGATTGAATGCTGAGATCCTAAGTCTACTCACCTCTTAGAATGTTGGCTGCCAGGTAGGAGACGGGAAGTCCTATAGCGACTTTGATACCGTAAAGAGCAAAGATCTAAAGATACATTGGGGGCTCCCCAAAAATGGCCCAGATAGATCTTTTCACAACGTAAACCACAGACAAAAAGTCTCATCCAACATAGAAAGCTTCAAATCAACATTTTGGTATCCTACTCTTAAAAATCAACAGAGCAAAGGATCACCAAACATCTGAGAAAAACATCTAACATGTTATACAGGAGTGAAAGCAAAAGGAAAAAGAAAAGCAGATTAGAGGAAACAGACTATACAGGAGGAATACTTAAAGTACAGTTTACGTATATCCTCAGAGAAATAAAATCAAAATGATAGAATTCAAAAAAAATCAATACAAGGGATTAAAAAATAAAGCTGAGGAAATGTCTTAGAGAGTAAAATGGAGAGAAAAAAAGAGACAGAAAGGTGAAAAATTGAAGAGAAAAAAGAAGAGAATCACAGAAATAGTCTAATACCAAATGACAGGCTTTCCAGAAAAAGAGAGAAGGGAAAACAGAGGGAAGAAAATCAAAAACAATTTCAAGAAAATTTTCCAGGACTGAAAGATACGAGTTTCTAGATTAAAAAGGCCTTCCAACTACTTTATTTAATAGATGAAAACAGACCTACACCAAAGTGCATCATTATGAAATTTCAGAATTCTGTGGACAAAGAAAAGTCCTCAGTTTCCAAAAAGGGAGAAAAAAACAGTAAGATCTGGAACCAGACGGCTTCTGATTTATGAACAGCACCTTTGGAATCCGAAAGGCAATGGAACATTTTGCAGAATTCTATACACAATCGATCGTGATGACAGAATAAAGATATTCTCAGACAATCGAAGTCTAAAAAAGCTTATCTCCCATGCACCCTTTCTCAGCAAGCTATCAGAGGATGCGCTTCACCACAACATGGAAGTAGCCAAGAAAGATCCTGGAATAGGAGATCCACAGAAGCAAGAAACTAAGGTAATTCCCAGGATGATGGTAAAGGGAGATCCCAGCATGACAGCTGAACATCTGAGAAGGTGAACAAGTTTAGACTAGAGCAGGTCAAAAAGCTCTGGGAGGCGAGGCACGGTGGCTCACGTCTGTAATCCTAGCTCTCTGGGAGGCCGAGGCGGGCGGATTGTTTGAGCTCAGGAGTTCGAAACCAGCCTGAGCAAGAGCGAGACCCTGTCTCTACTAGAATCAGAAAGAAATTAATTGGACAACTAAAAACATATAGAAAAAATTAGCCGGGCATGGTGGCACATGCCTGTAGTCCCAGCTACTCGGGAGGCTGAGGAAGGAGGATCACTTGAGCCCAGGAGTTTGAGGTTGCTGTGAGCTAGGATGATGCCACGGCACTCTAGCACGGGCAACACAGTGAGACTCTGTCTCTAAAAAAAAAAAAGCTCTGGGAAAGACTTCTTCAGGAAGGTAAACTGGCACGATAGTTGATGCAACTGAAATCTTGAGGACAGATTTAAATAACTGGAGAAAAGTTTGGGCTTGAATTACTACACAGAAAAATAAAGAAACAAAAATGTAACAATTATTAACTCTAAAAAACAAAATGATACCAGGGAAAGGAAAAATAATCATAGCATATATATTACATGTCTCAGCTGTGAAGTGTTTACATAGACATACTGTAAACACTGAACATTGATCTAACCAAATTACAATGTAATTATGAAGGGACAAATTAACATAACTAGAAAGTATGTGTAAGTATAGTAGGAACAAGAGCTAAATCTTCATTGTCATAATGGGGAGTCAACAGATAATGCTTAAAACTGAAAAATGAAAAAAAGAAAGATTGGAGGGATGGGATTGCTGGTTTTGAAGATGGACGAAGGCCCTGAGCCAAAGAATGTCACAGCCTGTAAAAGCCGGAAAAGGAAAGGAAACAGATTCTCCTCCCACAGAGCCTGCAGAAGGAGCGCAACCCAGCTGACACTTTGATTTTAAGACTTCTAACCTCTGAAACTGTAAGATAATAAATGTGTGCTAAGTCACCAAGCTTGCGGTAATTTGTTACAGCAGCAATAGGAAACTAATAATAGGCAATACTTTAAAATTCTGAAGGAAAGTAATTTTCAACCTAGAAATATATACCCAATCAAAGAAGAATATATCAATGAAGAATATGGGCAGAGTATTTTTAAACCTACAAGAACTCCAATCGTTTACTTTCCATGCATGTTTGGCAGCAAACTGACAAAGCAAACTGAGATAACAAGACAAGAGAGCCCAAAAGCCTGAAAACAGTAGCTCCATCCCAGAAGAGCAACGACAGGAAGTTCCAAGCATACAACTGTGCACTACTCCCAGAGAACCACCAATTCAAACTGGAAAAATTTAATAGATGGCATGATTTAAAGTTTGGGGGAAAAAAAAGACTGATATGATAAAACCAAGCTACATGGGGAAAAAAGGAAACTAAAAAAAAATACAATAAATTGTCCAAATGCGAGTTACAAACTAAAATAAAGTTTAGTTCCTTCTTTCCTCTTTTAAGGACCCCTCATGATATCAAGCAACTGATGCAGGATAATAAAAGACCTATCTGAACTAGAAACTTGAACTAAACTAGGAATATTCTCCTTTGAGTGGTCCAGGAACCATGACTCTGAACACACAGGAAAGAAAACACAACTTTCCAGTTTCTTCCCTGCTCTGGTATTATACTTTATTTACATGGTAGTAACATTGTAAATGCAATTTGTTGGGTTTCAACTCTTAGGGTCCACATACAGATAAAGCACTGAAATCCTGGTTGTAGTTGCAGGGCAGAATGTAAAACTGTAGCGAAAAGAAGACAGAATGACTATTTCATACTTTCTCCTCAAAATTTCTACTATCTCCTCTCTATTCCTCATTTGAAACTTTTGGCCTTCAAAATTTTTCTATTTCAATGAAAAGGGAACAACCAAAAGAGAATTTTCACAGACTCCTGTGTCTATTCATATACTATCTTCCCACTTGTCACTATGGTTAAGCAATCCACACTGCTTGCTAAGGCCACCCTTCTGCACTAGGCCCACCACCACTTACTGCTCTATGACTGAAGTCTCCCTCTCCTGCATCATCAATTTCCCCCTCTCTGTTGGATCATTCTTATCAACATACAAACACACTTGAAAACAAACAAAACACCCCTCTCTTGCCTCTATATCCTTCACTAACTAATGTCTCACTTCTCTGTTCCCCTCTAAAGCAACATCCCTTGAAAGAGCTGTCTATACTCGCTGCTTCAAATTCCTCTCTTCCTATTCTCTCTTAAATCCATTTCCGTCAAGTCAGTAAGCCCACCACTTCACCAAACTACTCTCCAAGGTCAAGGATAACCATCACGTTACTAAATTAAATAGTCAACCCTCAATCCCCATCTGTTGGCAGCATTCTCATCTTTCATTCCAGAGAATAAATAAATCAAGAAATAGGGCTATAAACAAATTATCTAAAATTACAGAAGTAAAACAGAAATAAAATGAGACTGAACGTAAGGCAAGGGAGTATTGTCTTCCTGAATGCTTCTGTACTACTAACTATATTCACATGTTATTTTAATAAAACTTAAGAATACATTTTAAAACATAAATAAAAATAGAGTAGCATCTTACACAGTAGTTAGGTTCGAAAGTCTGAGCATAAAGCAAAAATCAAGCTTTGACAAAACTACTTTGAAAATCCCTTATATTTCCCATACAGTACAGCACTGTGCGACTGTTCATAAGTCTGACACAGTCTGTTTTTCCTCTCAGATGTTAGAGCATACATCGCTTCATCAACTAAACACAGATGATTACATTTAGAGACCAGCCTGTACAAAGACTGCATGCTGTAACTTTAAACACTAGATTCATACTCTGTTTATTGAGATGCTCACTGGAGAGGTATCCAGGAATAAAAAATAACCAAGGCAATAAAAGATTCTGCCCACCATCTCATGCTTACTCTACAGTATTTGCTCACTGAATAAAATGGCAGGCACAATTATTGGCACTACAGAAACTGTGTCTTTCTCCCTTTTTTTCTTTTGGCCAGGTACATGCAGTTATATCTGAGTTAATTAAATGTATGTATAAAGAGGACCCATCATGCAATGATATGCACAACTTCAGCATGAATATATTGGATAGAGTGATCCTACTATGGAACTATCAGCTACTACTCCAACTCAGGGATGTTTCCTTACCTAACTCATCACTACTAAGAATTGTTTCTGGTGCTGAGGACAACCCTCACTAAGAAAGCCAACCTCAAACAGTAAAAATGAATTTTCCAACTAGATGGTTTTCAACAGTCTTTAAGGTACCCTTTGCATCCATGGCTCTGTGACAGATCTAGGTATCATCTTTTCAGCGTAGGTGGAATCACTGCATAAGAATCTGACACTCTCCTCCTGCTTCTACCACTTGGTTACTTTGGAAAAGCACCTGCTCTGTGATCCAACTTTACTCTCTACATAATATAAATGTCTAATTAACTAGGTTGGGCAAAGTAGTATCTCAATAGGGACCAAAAGTCTGCCTACACAGAACTCATTCTCTAATAAATAGACAAAACATAGCAAATATTATTTCAATGCTAAGCCAACAGGTATTATGTAAATAACAAACAGAAAGTTATCAAGAAGTGATTGCCTTCATTTCCCACCTACAGTTAGGAAAAATAGATCAATAATACCCTGTGGAGGTAGGAGTGTAGGAAAACAACTGTTACAGATGAGAATTTAAATTGTTACCATTCTTCTAAGGGCTAGTTTGGCAATATATTCCAAAAGCCTTAAAAAAAAGAAAAAAAGGACAAGTCCTTTGTCCCAGCAATGGCATTCCCAGGGAATGTGGATCTGTGTAGGTCCAATACAGTATCCACTAGTTACATGTGGCTATTGAGCCCTTGAAATGTGGCTAGTCCAAACTGAGAAGAGCTGTAAGTATAGGATATGCTCCGGATTTCAAAGACTTAAGGTGAAAAAAAGAATGTAAAATATCTCATTAACATTTTGATATTGATTACATGCTAAAATTATAATACTTTTGATATATTAGGTTAAATAAAATATATTACTAAAATTAATTTTACCCATTTCTTTTTATTTTTTGAATGTGGTTACTAAAAAATCTTAGATTATCTATGTGGCTTGCATTATTTTTCTATTAGACAGTGCTTTTAGACAAATTGCACAAACACGTATGTACAAGGATGTTTATCAAAGCATACTTTATAAAAGTGAAAAACTAGAACAAACCTAAGCATCCATCAATACAAATTGGTTAAATTATAATAAATATATAAAATAGAATACTCTGTAACCACTGAAAATGCTGATGCACATCTAAATATACTGACATGAAATAATGTATTAAGTAGAAAAAAAGCTTAAAAATAGTACATATTTATATAATTCCATTTTTTTAAAAAGAGAGAGAGAGAAAGTGTGTGTGGTGCGCACGCAAGCACAAAAAAAAGGTATGGAAGGATATTCATCAAAATGGCAACTATAGTTACCCTCTAGGCAGTAGGATTACAGTTGATCCTTATTTTCTTCTGTATGCTTTTATGTATTTCCTGAATTTCTGAAATAAGCATGACATACTTTATAATTAGAACAGTAAAGCTATTTTAAAAAATGACAGCCATGGGCTGAAACAAAAAGATCAGTCTTACCTCTTCTTGGCTTGATGAAGTCTACGGTAATAAGGGTCCTTAAGCCTACAAAATGCCATACTTGGATAAGGTCGCAAGTGTCTCTGTCCCAAGCCAATACTTAAACTCATCTCGAGTAATTAAGAACATTTCAGGGTTCTACATATCACTGTGAGAACTTTGCCATGAACCCATAAAGTGTTAATTGAGAGAACTCTCAAACAGGCATTCGTGGATTTGTCACCTAAGGCAACTAAGTAATTAAAAAGGTGAGCATCTCACTGAGAAAACTGGTTGCCTATGGGATAGGGGACTGGGTGGCAGGAGCACAGAGATGAGAAGGATGACTTTCCTATATAGTCTTTAGTATCTTTTGAATTCTGAACCATGTGAATTTACTGTCTCCTTAAAAATAAACAAAAATTTAGGCTGGGCACCACAGCTCAGGAATTTGAGGTTACAGTGAGCTATGATGATGCCACTGCACTCCATCCTGGACAACACAGTGAGAATATATCTCAAAAAAAAAAAAAAACAGGAAAAAGAAAAAAATTTTATACCATTCAAGTCAAAATATTTGGGGGTCTCAGGGAAGGGCCACAAAGACATAAGAGGGCAAATATAAACTAGAACTGGGAAGATGGGGGAGCAAACAAAATATAACTTATTAATAGTGAAATTTGTTTTTATATTCTTAAGTAAAAAAGTTTAATACTTCCTCTGTGTTTATATTACATTATACTGTTTTCTTGGATGCTTTTCTTACAGGAAATATCAAAATGTCAACCACTGTTTCTATTAAAGGTCTTTAATGATATTGCATTTTAGACCTATAATGAAACACGGTGCTCACTGTAGTTTGTAATGCATCTCATTAAATACATTAATAACATGCATTTCACTAAAAGGTCAACTTATTATGGGTGAAGTTTAGCTTTCCTTTAATCACTTCATTTAAAGCTATGGAGCAAACTCTGAATAAGACAATAGAGAGGTCCTGTTATAGAAATGCTCTCTCAATTCTCCCAACCATCCAAATCGGTTATGTCTATTAAGAAATAATTGTTAAAGTTTTTATGTGGGATAATGGTATTATGATTTTTTTAAAAATCCTTATCTTTTAGACATACATGTTGAAAGATTTACTGATAAAATGAAAGAATGTCTATTATCTGCTACAAAACAGAAGGGCAGGGAGTTAGTATAACTAGAAGATTGGCAGCCAGGCATGGTGGTTCACACCGGTAATCCTAGCATTTTGGGAGGCCAAGGAAGGAGGATTGATTAAGGTCAGGAGTTCAAGACCAGCGTGAGCAAGACAAGACCCGGTCTCTACAAAAAACAGAAAAATTAACCTGCCATGGTGGCATGCACCTGTAGTCCCAGTTACTAGGGAGGCTGAGGCACGAGGATTACTTGAGCCCAGGAGTTTGAGGATGCAGCTGAACTATGATGATGCCACTACACTCTAGCCTGGGCATGACAGAGCCAGATCCCATCTCAAAAAAAAAAAAAGAAAGAAAAAGAAGTAAGACTGGCCATGAGTTGCTCACTGCTTAAGTTGGTGAAGGTATACGGGGGTTCACTGTACTATTCTCTTTACTTTTTTTTTTTCTGTTTTTTTTTAATAGATTCAGATTGAAATATTCTCTCTACTTTTATATTGGTTTGATATATTCCAGAATGAAAAATTTTAAATAACTCAGGCTGAAATTTCCATAAGTAACTTGCTTTCTTCCTTACATATCATTGACACCAAAATAAAAGGCTCACCTCCTAACACTGTAGAGCATTTCAGAAGAAAGTTAGAGAGAAAAAGCAAACCTCTTTAGAGAAATGGTTTATGCACAGAAAATCCCTTAATTTTGTTAAGGTTACTTCATGACTTACCATTCATGCAGCCACTGAAATATCAACAGATTTCTTTGAAATCACTTCACGGTTCAAGAGTTTAAATTACCAGTATATAACACTTAGGTGATCAGGGACTAAGTTTGTGTGTATAGGGCAGGGAGAAAGATTTAGTTTCTGAAAAGTAGAGTTTAGGGTGCTGAATGTACAAAGGCATGGTGCTCAGGAGTTTACTGTGGATAGAATATAGCTGGAAATCTGCTATTTTAGAGACAGAAGTTAGAGCCATGAGATCAAATGACAGTGTCAAGGATGGAATACATATTGAGAAAACACAACCTGAGGACAGGACTCTAAATGCAATGAAATTTACACTGAAAGTATAAAAGAAGAGCCTGAGAATGGGAGAGATCTGAAATGCAGGAAAACCCAAATAACATATGTAGTGGCACCAAAGCCAAAGAAAAGTATTTCAAGGAAAGGTCAAATGCTTCAGGAAGGCAGTAGTGGGGTTTGACAATAAGGAAATCTGTAGCCACCTTTCCACAGTGTCATAAGGGGCTGAACCTGAATTATTAGTAGATTGTAACACTACCCATTTTCCAGAACAAATAGTCAATATGAATTCTACAGGGAATCAGAATACTAACAACAAATAAAAAAACCACTGAAGACAGGGGGGATGATGGTTAGTTACATTAATAACGATGAAATGAACGTTCCTTGTTCATATGGTTGAACGTTGCCAAAAGCCTCTTTCAGCGGAAAAAGATACCAGTACCTAACATTTATGGCATGATGTGTGCCAGACACTGTGCTAATGCTTTATATTGATTATGTCCTTTAATCCTCACAACCATATTATCCCCATTTTACTGTGAAGTTAAGTAACTAGCCCAAGGTCACATTGCTAATTCATTGCTGAGATGAAATCTAAACCCAGGCAGTCTGACTTTAACTACTCTGTAAGACCAAGTAAATTGAAAAGAGATTTAATTAAAGACAGTAAGTTCTATTAATAGTTTGTTCTAGGCTTGGTACAAATTCAGCCTGTGTTGCACATCAGCCATATAGCACAGTATATATTTGTCATCCAGAGTAATGAAGCCGAGAAATTTTTCTTAAATTACACATGACAAGACAGGGAAGTATATACAACATATTATTTCATGTTGCCAAAAGAAAATTGAAACAAACAAAAATTAGCTACCCTTCTTATGCACAGAAATTCTGGTTATTAGAGAATTCACTATCCTCCCATCTTTGAATATGTGATACCAAACATATCACATGTTCCTTTCTTCCTCCTCCTCCACCACAAACCACTCTGTCAGATTAATAGATATCTGTCAGATTAACTGAATTCACCAAAGAGGCAAAGAAACAACTGGTTAAGTACAAAAAGATTTAAAAGATCAGAACAAGGCCGGGCGCGGTGGCTCACGCCTGTAATCCTAGCACTCTGGGAGGCCGAGGTGGGCGGATCGTTCTGAGCTCAGGAGTTCGAGACCAGCCTGAGTAAGAGCGAGACCCCGTCTCTACCAAAAATAGAAAGAAATTAATTG
>CAUYSK010046878.1:0-10630 GCA_963575035.1 Avahi laniger
AAATAGGATGAAAATCCTAGATATAAAACCATTCTCATATTGTCATCTAATTTTGGACAAAGCAGACAAAAATATATATTGGGGAAAAGAATCTCTATTCCATAGTGGTACTGGGAAAACTGGATATTCACATGCAGAAAATTGAAACTGTATCCCCACCTCTCACCTCTCACAAAAATCAACTCACATTGGATAAAAGACTTAAATCTAAGGTGTGAAACCTTAAGAATTCTAAAGAAAATGTGAAGAAGACTCATTTAGACATTGGCCTGGGTAAAGAATTTATGAGAAGAACACCAAAGAAATCACAGCAACAACAAAAATAAACAAATGGGACCTGATCAAATTAAAAAAGCTTCTGCACAGCCAAGGAAACTGTCCTTAGAGCGAATGAATAGGCAACCTACAGAATGGGAGAAAATATTTGCATGCTATACATCCAAGGAAGGGCTGATAACAAGAATCTGTATAGAACTTAAGAAAATCAACAAGAAAAAATCAAACAACCCCATCAATAAATGGGCAAAGGACATTAACAGAAACTTTTGAAAAGAAGACAGACTAATAGCCAGCAAACATATAAAAAAGTGCTCAACATCTCTAATCATTGGGAAATGCAAATCAAAACTACAATGAGGTATCACCTAACTACAGTGCAAACGGCCTCTGTCAAAGTGTCCCAAAATAACAAATGCTGGAGTGGATGTGGAGAGATTGAAACACTCTTACACTGCTGTTGGGACTGTAAATTAGTACAACCCCTGTAGAAAGTAATTTGGAGATACCTCAAAGAGCTAAAAATAGAAATACCATTTGATCCAGCAATAGATGCAAAGGAAAAAAAGATATTGTATAAAAAAGACATCTGCACTTGAATGTTTATAGCAGCACAATTCACAATTGCAAAGATTTGGAAACAACCCAAATGCCCATCAATATATGAGTGGATTAATAAAATGTACTATATGTATACCATGGAATACTACTCAACTACAAAAAACAACGGTGATCTAGCACTTCTTATATTACCCTGGATAGAGATTGAGCTCCTCCTTCAAGGTGAGATATCACAAGGATGGAAAAACATGCACCACATGTACTTGCCATCAAACTGATACTACTTGATCAACACTAAGGTGCTCACATGGTAGTAATTCTTACTGGATGCCAGTCAGGTAGGGGGTTGGGGGGTGGAACTAGAGGGGATTGGGTGGGTAAACCCACAGCTAATGGAGACGGGGCACACTGTATGGGGGAGAGACATGCTTGTGGCCCTGGCTTGAGTGAGGCAAATACATTTCAGGTAACCAAAATGTTTGTACCCCCATAATATCCTGAATTTAAAAAAAAAAAAAACAGATGCTGGTATGAGTGCAGAGAGAAAACAATGCTTATACACTGTTGGTAGGACTTCAAATTAATAAACCTCTATGGAGATTCCTCAAAGAAATAAATGTAGACTTATCATATTATCTAGCAATCTCACTGCTGGGTATCTACACAAAGGAAATGAAATTATTTTATCAAAGAGACACCTGCACTAGAATGTTTATCATAGCACAATTCACAACTGCAAAGATATGGAATAGACCTAATTGCCTACCACTTCATGCTCGGATAAAGAAAATATGGTGTAGGCCAGGCGTGGTGGCTTACGCCTGTAATCCTAGCACTCTGGGAGGCCGAAGCGGGCAGATCGTTTGAGCTGAGGAGTTCGAGACCAGCCTGAGCAAGAGCGAGACACTGTCTCTACCAAAAATAGAAAGAAATTAATTGGACAGCTAAAAATATATAGAAAAAATTAGCCAGGCATGATGGCTCATGCCTGTAGTCCCAGCTACTCGGGAGGCTGAGGCAGGAGGATCGCTTGAGCCCAGGAATTTGAGGTTGCTGTGAGCTAGGATGACGCCACGGCCCTGTAGCCCAGGCAGGAGAGTGAGACTCTGTCTCAAAAAAAAAAAAAAAAAAAGAAAAGAAAATATGGTGTATATATGCATACATACACCTGGAGTACTACTCAGCCATAAAAACAAATGAAATAATGTCTTTCACAGCAATTTGGATGGAAGTGGAGACCATTATCCTAAGTGAAGTATCTCAGGAATGGAAAGAAAAACACCGCATGTTCTCACTAATAAATGGGAGCTAAACAATGAGGACACATGGCATAAAGAGACATAAGAGACATTGGAAACTAAGAACAGGGAGTGGAGGGAAGAGGGATAAAAATGTACCTATTGGGTACAATGAACAGTTTCCTGGTGATGGGCACACTGAAAGGACTGACTTCAGCTTTAAATGATATATTCATGGAACAAAAACATTTGTACACCCTTAATATTTTGAATAATTTTTTTTAATTTGTCAAAAAAAATTTCTGCAAAGCAAGGTAACCAATCAATAAAATGAAATGCAACCTATGGAATGGGAGAATATATTTGAAAACCTTATATCCACTAAAGGACCAATATCACCTCAGAAATATTTGTTAGCTTAGTTATCATGTCCTTAAAATAGAGTTTTTAAGATATTGTTTTCTATTATATGTTCAACTGTGCAACAGTGCATGAAAATAATAGCTGCTAAATAGAATATTTGCCAAATGTATACAAGTGATTAAATTATGAACCAGCTTAACTTGTAAAGATAATTCTAACATAGAAACTTGCTTATTTGAAACCAGAGACAACAATTTCTATCAAAACTACGTTTTCTGAGAAGTTGAACATTATGGTAGGAGCTATTGGCAAAACATATCATAAAAAGTGCTTTGAAAAATTTAAAAGAACTGAAAGTAATTAAAAAATGTGTTGTATTCTGGATATCAATAAAATTTCAGTAGATCTGAAAAACTGCAAAGAATAGACTCCACTGGATACATTTTTGATTGGGAACATACTGGATACAGTTTTGATTTGAAACATATTTGAATGACAAAGTGAATCAGTATATTTTTGGTACTGCATTTCAAGTGAGACTTACTAAAGTAAATAGAAGATATCAAAGCGTGTGTGTGTGCATCTGTGCATTTTATACATATAAATATATATAATAATATAATTTATAAGAAACTATTTAATATCTCTGCTTATCTGATATTTCAAAATGGCTGAAAATGAACAGCTTAAAATACAAATGATTATAAGTATTCATAGATTATTTCCTGAGAAAATGAATCAGATGCTGTGGCTATTGTGTGTATTATCCTGTGACAAATCCTATCTGTTTAAGAAGTATTTGATGCCATATAATAAAACAATATTTGCAAATTTGACTTAAATGGGATATGAGAAGAACAATTTTATAGATTGAAAACATAGTCCCAAAATTCATAAAGCACGGGTGATGACACATGTCATTGAATGGGATGTAGAAAGTATCAAGGAGAAATTTCTACAGGGGTTATGTGAATCATAATCTTCTTTAACATTAGATTAATGATCTAGAAAGGAAAGCAACTGTACATTTATGGAATGTGTAAATGATAATAAATTGATAGGTGTACAAAAGACTAGGATAAACAGAGAAATAAATCTACCTAGAGAGGTCATAAATATAGTAAGAATCATAAGAAAATGAAATTCAGCTTGGAAAAATGAAACTATGTCAAAGAGATAATCATCTCCAGTACCAACATTCACAGAGTTTCAAAAAAACTTGAAATTCAGTGGCTTTTTAGGAAAACCAGTAATGGAGAAGAGAATTATGTATCTGTGTGTTTTTAGATTTCATCTTCACTAAAAAATTTAACCTAACTCTATCAGCTTCTATTCTAGGGCATTCTAGATCCACAATGGGGCATTAATAAATCAGTGTTTCTTGATAAATATGTTATCACGAATTAGAAGCTGAGGGCCTCAGACTTATTACAGAGTCAGAATAGATACATAGAGAGGTAGGCATGTTAATTTTCCTCCTTACTAACCATGTTTTCATCTGTTTTTTTCCCTGCAAAGAGTTACTTTCTCAGACCTAATGTTCAAATGTAGTAAAATAAAGCAAGCACCTGAAGTTTCTACCACATTTATTTATAATTGATGTTTCTATTCTGTGTGAAAGAATTTAAAACTTTTTAGACATATTTTGTCATTTATCACAAAGCTCTTTCCTCCATGTATCCTTATATTCCATATTTTACAGAAAATTTCCCACCTAGCTGTAGAATAAATATAAAGTGAACAACTAAAATCCATGGATATTCCCAAACCATGTTTTAACTGGTAGTAAATTTCCTTCTAAACAGTTATAAGCAGGTTAATAATAGTAATAAATTTAAGTGATTCGATTATAATGTCTCTCATTTTAAAGAGTGAGTAATAGTTAAAAGATTCTTGCCCTTAAAAACTCGATCAATCCGAATTATTCTGGTCTGTATCTCAGAGCTTTTTCAAATATCTGGGGATTTGAGGTTCCAAGGATTTTCCAGAGATTTGCACACACACTGCCTTCTTGACTCACTAATTCAACATTTCTCAAATGGTTTCATAGAATACTTGCTTTTTATATGTGTGTGTATGTGTGTGAGCATGTGTGTGCGTGAAAGTGTATATGTATATATATATGCATATGTGTATTTATTCTCAAATGTATTTTTCAAATGGTTCTGTGAATCTAATATTTACAGAAATGCTGTCTTTATAAGACAGAAAAGAGATTAAGCCTGTTATTAAACATTTACCATACAGTTTATCAGAACCTTTATTATTGCTAATGTACATTGTGATTATTTAATTTTCATTGTGAATTTCACTTTATTCCAAACATATTAGAGCCAAACACTTCTTTTAAAATAAACTTTTCAAAAATTGAAACAAAAGGAGCGAAGATAAAAATGCACAAATCATAAGCATACTCATATAACTAATTTTCACAAAATGGACATGCTTATAAACAGAATTAGATTAATCAGGAAACAAGACGTTATGAATGATTTAGAAGCCCTCCCCATCACTTTAATTCAGGATCCTCCCTGCCATCTTGACATGCAACACCGTAAGTTATTTTTCCCAGTTTTTGATTCTCTAAAAAGAAATCATATAGAATATACTCTTGAGCTGGTTTACTTTCTAAACTTGTTTTTTAATTAAATTTTTTATTTAGAGGTAACTGTAGATTCATATACAGTTGTAAGAAATAGTGTACAGAGAGATGACATATAACCTTTACTCAGTTTTTACCAACGAAAAAATGTTGCATAGCTATAATACAATGTCACAACTGGGATATCGACATTGATACAATCCACCAACCTTATTCAGATTTCATATTTTACATGTAGTTGTGTGTGCGTGTATTTATTTAATAGTTCTGTGCAATTTTATCACATTTGTATTCATGTCACTACCATCATAGCTAAGATACAGAAGTTGCAACATCATAAGGATCCTCATGTTTTGGTATCTTTTTGATGGCTACATCCACCTCCATATCATTCTCCCACCCTCCCAGTCCCATCCCTAACCACTGGGAACTACTAATTTACTTGCTATCTCCATAACTTTGCCATTTCAAGAATGTTATATTAATGTAATCGTATAGTTTGTAACTTTTAAGATTCATTTAGTTCACTCAGCATAATTCTCTTGATATCCATCCAAGTTATTTCTGTTTCAATAGTTTGTTCCTTTTTATTGCTCAGTAATATTCCACGGTGTAGACATACCACAGTTTGTTTGAAAATTCATCCATTGAAGGACATTTGTGTTGTTTCCAGTCTTTTTTCCCCATATCCCCAATTTATTTATTTATTTTATTTTTTAATTTTTTTTATTCAGGATATAATGGGGGTACAAACATTTTGATTACGTGTAATGCATTTGCCCCACCCAAGCCAGAGCTACAAATGTGTCTCTCCTTTATATGGTGCATTCGGCTTCCATTAGTTGTGGGTTTACCCCCCGCCTCTACAACCTGATTGGCACCCAATGAATATTACTACCACGTAAACACCTTCGTGTTGGTCAGTTAGTACCAATTTGATGGCAAATATTTCCAGTCTTGAATTATTATGAATAGAGGTGCTCTGAACATTCATTTACATAGTTTTGTTTAAACATAAGCTTTTATTTCTCTGGGATTATTGAGCAGTAGGACAATTGTTGGCTCATATATAAGTGCATGCTTAATTTTTTTCCCCAGAAACTACTATTTTCCAAAGTGGCTATACCAATTTACATTCCTGCCATCATTGTATGTGATCCAGTTTTTCTACATTCTTGCTAGTATTTGGTGTTTTCACATTTAAAAAAAGAAATCTAGCCATTCCAATGGGTATTTCATTGAGGTTTTAGCTTGCATTTTTCTAATTGCTAATAGTGTTGAACATCATTTCATGTGTTTATTTGCACATGAAATGAAATCTTACGTGAAATGTATATTTCTGTCTTTTGCCCATTTTCTACTTGGATTGTTTATTCATTAATATGGTGGATTTCATTGATTGCATACCTGAAATAAAGACAACTTGGTCATGGTATGTAATTCATTTTATACATTATTAGATTTCATTTGCTAATATTCTATTGAGAATATTTGTGTGTAAATTCATGAAAGATTAGCTTGTCATTTCTTTTTTGGTAGTGATTTTTCCAGTTTTGGTTATCAGAGTACTACTGGCTTTATGTGATCTGTGATAGACATAGCAAGATTTATTTTAAGGATGATAGACATTTGTATGTTTGATTGTTTTTAACTATTACAAAAAAAGTTGCTATATCCTTTGGTAAATATGTGAATGAATTTCTGGTGGGAATAATTCCTAGAATAAAATTTTTGGATCATAGATAATATACATGTTTAGCTTTAATAAATACTATGAAACAGTTACTAAAGTGACAATAATTTACCAATACTGTAAAAGAATTACACTTTTTGCATCTTTCCCAGCACTTGATATTTACTGTCTGTCTTTCTAATATTAGCAATTCTGTTGAGGTTGTAATGGTATAATATGCTAGATTGAAAGGAACACACACACCCACCTCTCTACATAGATGATATAAATATAGATATAGATGATGACATAGATATAGATAAATAGATATACTGGCTATGAGTCTTTTGTCAACTGCATATGTTGCAAATGCTTTCTCTCCATATGTAACTTGTTTTTATCATTCTATAAATGGTATCTCATTTTTTTTGTTTGTTTTTTGACAGTCTCACTCTGTCACCTGGCTAGAGTGTAGTAGCATTATTCTAGCTCACTACAACCTCAAACTCCTGGGATCAAGCAATCCTCCTGCCTCAGCCTCCTAAGTAGCTGGCGTGTGCCAACACACCCAGCTAATTTTTTCTATTTTTTTTTTTTTTTTAATAGAGACAGGTCTGCTCTTGGTCAGGCTGGTCTCAAACTCTGGAACTCAAGGAACCCTACTGACTTAGCCTCCCAGAGTGCTAGGATTATAGGTGTGAGCCACCATACCCAGCCCTATAAATGGTATCTTTAGATGAATACAATTTCTTAATTTTAATAAAATCCAATTTAGAAATTGTTAGTGTATAAAGCTTTTGGTGTGAGTTTAGAAAAAATTCTACTTCAATATAATGATTCTTTTTTTATTTCAAAGTATTATGGGAAAGATAATAGTTCTTCTACTAATTTTTTTCCTTGGATGCTTTATAATTTTATTTTACATCCCTTTTCTAAAAAATATTTCCCAAAGTTTGAGAATTATCCCTTTAAATTTATGATTTTTTTTATGTAATATGTATTCACAATTGCCTTACTTATCTTTCCATGACAGATGGATTTACCAGTTTCCTCCAAATTAGCATTATTTCAGATGACTGCACTATCCAAATAGTTCTCTTGGTAGTAAACCAATATCTGCAAGGTGTAATCCCACAGTTTAAGGGGATGATGTCAATTTAACATCTTAATTGAATAAAAATTTTGGTTTAGTTTAGACCTCATCCTGAACTCTTTCTTTGTAGTAATCAGGAAAAAAATTTTACTTTATGTGATTTTAGCCTAAATTTAGATCA
The DNA here is from genome assembly GCA_963575035.1 of Avahi laniger. Taxonomy (NCBI): domain Eukaryota; kingdom Metazoa; phylum Chordata; class Mammalia; order Primates; family Indriidae; genus Avahi; species Avahi laniger. The sequence continues at coordinate 7,987 of CAUYSK010046878.1, forward strand.
GATCATCATGTATGAAAGCAGATACAAAAAATATGCATGTGCTCAAACCATAAGATATGGTAAACGTCTTCTACAGAAGTCTTGCACTGATTCTCCAGCACTGGATAAAGGCCCCCCTTTGATCTTCCCTTCTCTGCTCTGCCATAAACCTACCACAAAATAAAACCGACTACCCTCATATAGAGCAATGCTTGTTAGGATACATTTTCTTAGCAATGAAACTAATTTGGAGAGGTATATGGGAAAAAGGAGACCTTCTGGATTTTAAAAAAACAATCAAACATAATATGTTATATTTTGGTGATTAAAATTAATATATAGAAAAATGGTTGGATTCTGTATATTGAATGAATGTATTCTTTGTGAGAAAATTGCAGGCTATACATTTAAACCTCTGATCATAAAACACCCATTACTTCAGTGTGTCTTATTAAAGGTATGTTTTATTTCACAAATGTAATTTTGACAAAGTTTGAGGTATGTTTGGAGAATATATTTTTTACATCTGCATTCTGTGAAAGTAATAAAAAATGAGATTAAAACATTAAGCAGGAAGGAATTTTAGCTATTAATACAATTTAATTTAGTACTGACAACAAACATGAAATCAATAAGGTTAAACACATTATAATTACTTTGATATATAACTTAATGTGCTTGAAATGCTAATTACATTATTAGCCATTATTGGACCTTTAATCATAGTTAATTAGCCTCGTGTGAGTAGTGACAATATTTATAAACTACGCATAATAGCTAATCCTGCATGTTTACTGTATGTGTTTACTATTTGTCGACACTATAAGTTTTTTATTTTGAAGAGTCACACACTAATGAAATATGTTTATATATTTTATTTAGATTACTATTATTCTTGAAAATGAGTAATATTAAATTCATTCAATTTAATGCAAATAGTCGTAAGGTTTTATGGTCTTTTCTTGTTTCAAATGTTTTGCATACAGGTTCATATATTTGTCTGAACAATTTCCTCTTGATCAGATTAATGTGATTTGTGCCCTTTTTGCAAGGATGGTAATGATTAGGTTTCCTAATATAGAAAGGTCTATTATTTTTAAACTCAACTGTTTCCCTTGTTATTGTTACAGGTAAATTTTTCACAATATTTACTTTGTAATTAGTTCACAACAAACATGAAACATGCTATATTGGACTCTGTGGTGGATACATGCCATGTAAGATTTAGAAAAAATAAAAGTACTTGGTATGAAGCTTAATTAAATTGAGATATCAAATTCTGTATCAAATTAGAGTATGAGCAAAGCAGTGAAAAACTGTTTGACATGGGGGTATCATTTTAAATTCTATCTTCCTTCCAAAGACACTTATGCAAAATACTCATTCCTCCCATGCCTACCACACCATCACCAAGGCTGGCATTCACAGGTGTTTTAAATAGGCACTCTAGGAGTCTTTTATCTAAACTTTTCAATTACCCTGTATATATTACAAAGGAATGATCCTAAATATATCTTTTAATTGAACTTTGCAACAAATGAGAAGGCTTAGACCTATGTTAGCAGAGAAGACTTTGCAGAACGAATGGAGCATATGATGTTCTAACTGTAAGAAAATCATTGTAAAAGTTGCATGAACCGCCTGTCTCCAACTTACGAGACAAAGATCATTTTCTATCTCTTGTTTGTACCATTTAACAAAATATTTAAGGCCTTTTCTTTTTTCTCTCTCCCTTTCCATTCTCTGAGCACTTTCACCAATTTTTTTTTAATATTCAGTATTATTGAAAATCTTCATTCACTAACCTAGCCTCATATATTCTACCAGAATTGTTTTTTTCATATATGCAGAGATTACATTTGGGGATACATAGTGATCATAGCGAATATGCCATTGAAGGAAAACCAAACTTTGGGAAAGAATGGCACTAGAAAAGTCTGACAATGGATTTATTTGCTGCTTGTTTCAAAGTCATATTTTAGTGACCACTTAAAAACAAAGACAATGCATTTGCTTGAGCATAATTTTTTATTATTTATGCCTTTAGAAAATATAATAGTTTAGTTATGTACTACAGATAGATGGTTTTTATTATATTTTATTAATTTAGGAAAAAGTCTAATTTTTTATTTTTGAAAGCTAAAATGTTTCAACTGTCATATTAATTATACAGATGGCTCAAGAAGTATTTCTGTTTGTCTTCTAAGAAAAGTGTTTTCTAATTCTTTTGAATTATTGAGAAAAAATCCAATTATTTGAACATTTTCATTACCCCTTGCCACATCTTTGATTATTCCATTTCCCTGGCATAAATAAAATGATGATCTTCTTACTTTGAGTTAAATCCAATACATTCTCCAGGGAGTCAGTAAATGCTACATGATTTTTAAAAGTAACTTTACATAATTTATTGAGTAAAATTGCACAACCACTTCCTGTAGAATTTGTAATTTATGTTAGAGGAAATACACATATAAAACAAACTGAAATTAAATATATGAAGTTTGAATTGAAAAATAAGAAACATAGAAACTGATTTGAGAGACATTTAATATGAAAGAGTTCCTTGAGAAACTGTGATTTGATCAGCGTTTTGAAAATCTTACAAGGAGTAGTTAGAAGTTCCTGGGGCAGAGCAAAGAAGAGTATTCTTTGTAGATTCCCC
>CAUYSK010046879.1:0-42617 GCA_963575035.1 Avahi laniger
ATATATATATGTGTGTATGTATACATATATGTTATACACTCACACACATATGCACATCCATGCGTCCTGTTGGTTCTGTTTCTCTGGAGAACGCTGACTAATACAGATCCACTTCCTTAAGCATTTTCATCCCTTCCTCCATGGTCTTCCATGTCAACTGCAACTTCACTTAGCATGGGCCGTCTCCTGTCCCATGCTTTTAGGAACCATTCCAAGGCAGAGTTTGCACCACCTCCTGGTGTTCTTTGCCAGGATGTCAATTCCCATGTCTTGGGAGCATGGTCAGAAATCAATAAACTCTCCTGAGTCCAATCTTATCTTCTTGGTCACAGCCCCTTTGATGAAGCAACGTCAGAATCCTGCCCTCCATGTGCCCCCCTGCAGGAGCTCTCGGTCTTTGGGAGCATAGTCCCTTTCCTTCCTTACTAGGCCCAGCATATCACCTGGTTATAGGGCTAGTGGCCGGTGGAGCAGGTGGGGACAGGTCCTAATGTTTTGTTGGGGAGAAGTCTCTCCACTGTTTTCAAGGAACGGGGGAGTGCTGGTTCTTAATAAGGAGGCTCAGCTACCTCAGCTTGTTCAGAGCTTCAGGAGTTCTGGATCAGATGTCCCCAGCCTGGGTCAGGGACCCATTTTTTCCCCAAGCAGGGCCTGATCTTGGCATCCAGATCTACCTTGATTGAGCACTTACTCTTCTCTGGAGCTTGGCCACTCTGACTATGAAGTCCTGGGCCTGATTCTCAGCTCCTTGCCCTCCAGCCACAGGAGATGAGAAGCTCTTTGTATTTTAGGAGGTCCTTTGGCTTTTTTCACTTGGGATCTCTTTTTTTTTTTTTTTTTTTTTATACAGATAGGATCTTACTCTGTCACCCAGGCTAGAGTGCAGTGGCATCATCATAGCTCACTGCAGCCTAGAATTCCTGGGCTCAAGTGATCCTCCTGCCTCAGCCCCCCAAGTAGCTGGGACTACAGGTACATGCCACCAACCCCCAGCTAATTTTTCCTACTTTTTATGGAGACGGTGTCTCGATATGTTGCTCAGGCTGGTCTTGAACTCTTGGCCTCTAGTAATTCTCCCACTTCAGCCTCCCAAAGTGCTGGGATTGCAGATGTGAGCCACCGCACCCAGCCCCTTATGGCTTTTAATTTCCTATTGATCCAGCAACTTTTCATGATCTCTCCCTAAGGCATCAATGGTGTTATGCAGTAACCATCTGTAGTGGGTTGAATTGCGGCCCCCAAGCAATATGTCTATCCAAAACCTCAGCGTGTGGCCTTACTTGGAAAAAGAGTCTTCGCAAAGGTGATTAAGTTAAAGATCTTGAGATCAGTCATCCTGGATTTAGAGTATGCCCTAAATCCAATGACTGGTGTCCTTTTAAGACAAAGGGGAGGGAGATTTGAGACACAGAGAGAAGAAAATCGTGTGGAGACAGGGGCCAAAGGCTGGAGTCTGACGCCCGAGGGCTGGCGGCAGCGCAAGGAGAGGCACAGAACAGGTTCTCCCTCGGACCCTCAGAAGGAACCAAACCTGCTGACACCTTGATTTTGGCCTGCTGGCCTCTGGAACATATTTCTGCGGTTTTAAGCTGCCAAATTAGTGGTACTTTGTTACAGCAGCCCTGGAAAGCTAATCCTCCATCCAATCCCGTCGTTCTTACAGCTGCTGCTTGCTCGTACTTCTCAAATCCCGGATCCATCCCTCCGGCACGTCCTTCCCTTCCGCCAGGGCACGCCACCCCGGCCCACCCCGGGGGATATGCTAACAACTGGGCCCTCGTCCCCTTGTGCCCGGGCTGTCTGTGCACCACCCGCCATTAGCGATAGGTCTTTCCTGGTGAGGGAGAGGGAAAACGACGACCGGGGCGGATGGAGAAGCTGAGCCGTGATGCAGACACGACAGCGTTGCCGACCGTCAGAGCTTCGCTGCGGGGGCTTACGTGGGCAGATGCGGACCCCTGCTGCGGTGGGTCTTCGCACGAAGCATGCCCTGAAGCTGACCCCGCAGGAGGGCTGACAGCTGGGGGACACTCCCTTCCTGAAGGGGCATCTGGGCCGTTCATCTCTGTGTTCACTATATCAGCATGAAGGTCAAAGAAGATATTCTCATTTCACAGATGAGGAAACTGAGGCTGAAAAGGGCTGAGTAACTAGCTCACTGTTAGCCACTGGCAGAATCAAGATACAATGCTTCAGGAAAGAGGGAAACTAATACTGAGAGCAACTATGCGTCAGGCACTCTAGAAAATTTCCCATATATATATATATATATATATATTTTTTTTTTGAGACAGAGTCTCACTGTGTTGCCCGGGCTAGAGTGCCGTGGCATCAGCCCAGCTCACAGCAACCTCAAACTCCTGGGCTCAAGCGATCCTCCTGCCTCAACCTCCCGAACAGCTGGGACTACAGGCATGCGCCACCATGCCCGGCTAATTTTTTTCTATATATTTTTAGTTGTCCAATTAATTTCTTTCTATTTCTGGTAGAGATGGGGTCTTGCTCTTGCTCAGGCTGGTCCCGAACTCCTGAGCTCAAACAATCCGCCCGCCTCGGCCTCCCAGAGTGCTAGGATTACAGGCGTGAGCCACCGCCCCTGGCCTGTCTTGAGTTTTTAATGATCTTGTTCATAGCATGGATTCAAGAGAGGGCTGGCTTTTAATGGATAGGCAAATTATTTTGTAAGACATCAGTAGGAGTATAATCAAGAGACATCCAATAAACAAACAAACAATGCTTCATGACCTTGATTGCTCATCAGAATCACTTGGGCCCTCTTAAAAATGCAGTTTCTTAGATTTAATATCCAGAGATACTGAATCAGGATCAGGGTAGGCAAGAGGCATCTGCATTTCAAAAACTTTCAGGGTGATTTTGCTGCACAACCAGTTGAGAGCAGTGCTCTGTGTAAACAATTCCCCTAGAGTTGTATAATCTGGTGGCACAAGGTCAGACAGACAACAAATGTGTGAGAATAATAAGATTATCCTTATTAGAAGACAGAAGATTCAAATAGCCCAATTAGCAAGTTTAGTCTAATGTAGAAATTTAGAACTGTGCACTCGGTAATTGAAAAATATACAGTTTTTGCAAACATATATGTAATAATTACCAAAATTGTCCATATAGTAGGATATTAACTAAGTCTCAACAAATATAAAGGATGATTAGTACACAGATCATATTTCCCTCTAATAATGTAATTATATTAAGGTTGGGGTAGCTGTGGAAATTTCATAAAATAAGACAATAATAAAGTTTGCCGCATTCATTGACTCTTCCAACTCCTTATCCATTTTGTCAAAGTGTATAGTGCTACAGTGTTAAGCATATTCACATGGTTGTGCAATGCATCTCCAGAACCTTTTCATTTTATAAAACTGGAACTCTATACCCCTTCAAACACTCCCCATTCCCCCGCTCTCCCAGTTTGTGTCAAGTACCTTCTACTTTTTGTTTCTGTAAATTGGCCAACTCTAGATACTTCATGTAAGTGGAATCATGCAGTATGCTATATTTTTGTGACTGGCTGATATCATTTAGCATAATGTCCTTAAAGTTCATCCATGTTGTAGCAGGTGTCAGAACTTCTTTCCTTTTTAAGGCTGAGTGCTATTTTATTGCACAGGCATACCTTGAAGGTATTAGGGATTTGGTTCCAGACTGATAAAGCGAATATCACGATAAAGCAAGTAACACAATTTTTTTTTTGGTTTCCCAGGGCATATAAAAGTTATGTTTACATTACTCTGTAGTCTGTTAAGTTTGCAATAGCATTATGTCTAAAAAATATCAACGTACATACTTTACTTTGTTGCTAAAAATTGCTAACAATCATCTGAGCCTTCAGAGAGTCATGATGCTTTTGCTAGTGAAGGGTCTTGTCTTGATGTTGACGGCTGGGGACCCCCACAATGGCGACCGCACACCTCTGGATAGCTAGTGTTTGAGGTGACTACTCATGAGTTGGTAGATGCCAGTCCGGCAGGCTGAATCAACGGGCCACCAGCTGTCACCTCTGCATCATAGTCCCACAGTCTCCCATATGCTTAACAGAGGGTCCTGTTCTTTTTTTCCCACCCTGAGCTGGCCAGATTATCAGTGGTTTTCTGGGACAGAGCCCCCTTTCCAGTGTTCACCTTCAATGGTCTGGTCCTGCCGACCACCAGAGGCGATGTGTCTGTCTCCAAACTCCCTTGCATGGTCGTGGTTGTGGAAAGTGACCACTCAGACCAGTCCCTTCCCAGCCCAGTGAGGTCCCAGCACAGAGTACCAGAAAGTTCAAAATGATTCCTGCTACTGTCTCCTCTCCACAGAGCCTTTAGTCCGGTGCCACGACTTTGCACTGACTTCAGGAGTGTCCCTTTCTGAGCGTATGTGGCGGTCTGTGGGTAAGCTGGGCATCCTTCCATGGGTCAGATCACACTATGCTGACGGGCCCGGTGGGTGCGGCCCTCCTTCACTCTATTCCTTATTGTATTTCTCACACTCTCCAGTCTTTGCAAACGTATCTCCTTTTCACCTTTTTTTCCTGCACTGTGCATCCCATGCTGTTTCTCTAATGCTGTTCTTGGGGAGGAGTGATCCACACATATGCAGCCATCTGAGTTCTTCACCTCCTTCTCTGGGAGCAGTGAGCCAAGAGGTTACCACTAATCCACCATTTTTTTTTCCAGAATAGACTCTGTTTTTTTTTTTTTTATAATAGTTATTTTAATGCATGTGAAGTAGAATCTCGCGGTGGTTTGATTAGCTTTTCTCTAATGATTAGTGATGTTGAGCATCTTTTCAGGTGCTGATGCCCACCTCTATATCTTCTTTGAAGATATCTATTCATGTTATTTAATCATTTTTAAATTGGATTGTTTTAGTTGTTGAATTGTAGGACTTCTTTATATATTCTAGATATTGATCCCTTATTAGATATAGGATTTTCAAATATTTTCTCCTATTCTGTGAATTTCTTTTTCACACTGTTGATAGTGTCCTTTGATGTACAAAAACTTTTAATTTTGATGAAGTCCAGTTAACCTATGTTTTCTTTTTTTGCATGTGCTTTTGAAGTTATGCACAAGAAATCATTGCCAAATTCTGTGTCATAAAACTTTTCCCTTATGTTTTCTTTTAAAGGTTTTATAGCTTTAACTCTGAGGTCTTTAATCAATTTTTAATTAATTTTTGGATATGGTATAATGTATGGGTCCTACTTCATCCTTTTTCATGTTTTCCCATAACCATTTGTTGAGAAGACTGTCCCTTCCCCATTGAATGGTTTTGCCATCCTTATTGAAAATCATTTGGCCATACATGGAAGGTTTATTTCTGGGCCTTTGATTCTGTTACATTGATTTGTATGTCTGGCTTTATGTCCATACCACACTGTTTTGATTACTATAGCTTTGGAGTAAGTTTTGAAATTACAAAGTTTGAGACCTCTAACTTTGTTCTTTTTCAAGATTATTTTGGCTATTTTGTCCCTTGAGGTTCCATATGAATTTTAGGATGGATTTTTTTATTTCTGCCAAAACAAAATCTTTGGGATTTTGATAGGAATTGCATTGAATTGATAGAATTCTTTGGGTGGTATTAACAATATTATCAATTTCTTTTAAAAGCACTGGGAAAGGCCAAACAAAGCCTGTCCGTGATAGAGGTTACCTCTGTTCATTACTCATTCAGTAAAAATGAATTTTAGAAGACAATTATGTAAAAGTGGTGTTGGGGATGTCCACAGTAACACACTACATCCTGGAAGGTGGAGAGTGCTGAATTTTCTTATTTAGATTGTCTGAAAAATAGAAAAACATCTATGTAATAAAACAAATCTGTAATAGATGAGTGCTCTTGGAAAATAAGACTTCAACTGAGGCTTGGCCCATCAACCTATTCTCTAAGTTATAGTTCAGAAAGACATATTTACCATTTCTTAAGTGAGCAGAAAACAGGTCAAAGGCTATCCACACACCTGTTTGTTGGCATACTACGACTGTAGAGATGGAGATCATAAAATGGAAACTAATTCAGTCAGATATTTAATTTCTTAAAGAAGAAAAAGTATTAGAAGTGATAATCACAGTCATTATAGAAGAACAGTTCCTGAGTTAAAGAAAAAAGCATAGAAATTTAAATTTAAAAGAATCATCAATATCTTGAAAAAGTCAAACATTTATAAACAGATACTGTATGGGAAAAATGTATAGGTGCACTTTTAAATAAAAAAAAAAGTCCACCACAATCCTATTAGTATCTATCCAGAAAATAACAATAGTTTCCCACAAAGAAACAAGGCTCAGGCTACCATAATTGTATTCTACGTCAATAAAATCCAGAATGTAATACAACAATGTCTGTAGAGGATTGAAGGAAGAATGTTTATTACCCAAGGATTCCAAACCAAACCAAATTCTCTGTTAACGGTGAACATAACAGAAAGATATTTTTGGATATAAAAGGTTTTAAAAAATTTATACGAATGCATATTTTTTATGAAAAAATACCAGTGGGCACACTCGAGGGAACTTAAAGATGAAGCAAAATTAATAACTCAAAAAAGGAGAAATCATAGAATGAAAGTATTGTAGGAATAGCTAACTTGGACCCAAACTAGCTGGTGACCACCAGGAATCATCACACAGCCACAGGGAGAAGCAAGACACGAGGCTCAGCGTCCTCCGTGGAACTCCGTGGGAATTCTCCAGTGAAACAGTGACACGCTGCTTCGCACAGCACTTTTTTTTTTTTTTTGAGAAATGAGTTTATGCTTCCAAGACTGTAGACTGCGCCAAAGAGTGATATGGTGAAGGTGACTGGAACTGAGTCTTGATTTCCTCATTTGTGTCACAGGTTATTACTTCCAAGTGTATCAGAAAATAGTATATAGAAAAAAATAGTGCCCTGCTAAGTACCTCACAAAATACACTAAATGAGGTTGAATCCTAACTGAATTAATTAAATAGACATTTTTATAATAAACCAACAATATGCAATTGTTGAAGTACACAATGAAAGAGGATTGGACTTGTCAGCGCTTCATGGGCGATAACTTGAGGCTGACCACAGCTTGTTATAGGTTAAAAATCTGATGGGGCCACTTAAGAACTGATTTGATTGCAAGTGGCAAGATACAAATAAAAAATACAGAAACATAGAGGGGCTGGTGTAGTGGCTCACTCCTATAATGCCAGCACTTTGGGAAGCTGACGTGGGATGATCACTTGAACCCAGGAATTCAAGGCCAGGTTGGACAGCATAGTGAGACCCCATCTGTATAAAAAATAAATTTAAAAAATAGTCAGGAATAGTGGTGCATGCCTGTAGTCACAGCTACTTGGGAGGCTGAGGGAGGAGGATGGCTTGAGGCCAGGAGTTTGAGGCTGCTGTGAGTTATGATCATGCCACTGCACTGCAGTCTGGGCAATAAAATGAGACCATATCTCCAAAAACAAACACACACACACACACAAACAAACAAAAAACCAGACAGGCAATGGTCTAATTTTATTCTGAACTGGTGAATCACATCTCAACCCAGGCTTGGAATCACCAGGGTCGGAGTGGGACTAACAGCAAGGCCACAGCCCTCCCCTACACCAGGGGTCCTGGGAACCTGCTGTGTGGCCAAATCTCCTATTTACAGGGAGTGAACAAATAATTTCTAACTTGAAGAATGGAAAAATGCAGAAATTGGGCAATAGGGGGGTCATTTCAGAAAGTAGTGGTCGTAGTTTCAAACTGAAAACTAGATAATGAAGAAAGGTATATTAAAGTAAAGGGAGTTATTTTAAAATTTACACATCAACATATATTTCTGATGACATATTTGTTCTTCAGAGTGAAAGCGTGATCCTTCCCCAGGGGACTGAACATACTGGTGCCTCTGAATGTGTCTGCCAAACCCTTCACACTGGTCTCGGGTTCAGGCTTGGAAATACTGGCAGGAATCTGATCTTGGAAAACCTTCTTATTCCTTCAGTGCTGTCAAAACTTCTTTGACCTCTTTGACCTGGTAAATGAGAGAATGACATTTGATTTTGAAACGAAGATCTTGTACTGTAACACTCTAAGGAGAAGAAATTTCTAATTTAATAGTGCGATAGTTACACCTTGCCTGGGTCATCTGTGACCACTCCAGTGGAAGTTTGGCCTGTCTCTACTGGACAGTTAAGCTTGTTCAGAGTATTCCAATGGACTGTAATTCTTACCTAAAAGATGAGTCAAGGAATTTTGGGAGCAAGAAAAGGTTCTTCTCATCCAGCCTCTTAAACCAAGTGCAGATGACTCTTTGTGATCTGATCTGGGGATTATTCATGCTCCCACTCCCTTTACACGTGGTCGAAATTGGGAATATTCGTGAGTAAAGTATGAATTTGGCTTGCACTGCGTGTGACGTGTAGATGAGTTGGCATGCCGTGTGTGTGACGGGGAAGGTTCAGGAAGTCTTGCTTGGGAAAAGTACTCAGAGAGCACTGACAGTACAGTGATCATGCTCTTACGAGGTGCCAAGGGCTTTACACAAACTAGGTCATTTATCCTCACACCCTCAAAACAATCCATTGAGACAAAGAAACAGCTTTCTTAAGAGCTGGTGTACAGATACGTGGCTAGAGTGTGGATGCAAACCCAGCTCTGGGTCACAGCTCCATTCCAATGGTGTCATGCTACAAAGGGAAACCAGCTGCTTCATTCCCTAGGCCCTGCAGCTCCCAGCCAAACCTTGGTCCAGAAGCTGCTGCCTTCGTTCACCTTTCCCTTCCCTCCTCCATACCTCTGCCCCTGATCCAGGGAAGCACTCTGGAATAGGGCCACCTTAAGGAGATGTCATCATTTTGATTTTATTTCTTCTCTTCAAATCTGTGGCTTATAGCTGTTTTCCATTCATCAAGGTAATGATAGTCCTTTTGAATTAAGCATGATTTTCCTTTTCAGGAAAAAAAAAAGCTCAAAGGAAACATCAGAGTTAATTAGAGAAAATGATATTATAGCTGCTGACAGAAAGAAGCCCATCAAAGGCAATATTAAGGGGGATCCCAAATCATCAAAGCAGAGCTATTCAGTTGCAAATCGCTTCCCATTTCAGCTTTGTGGGGCAGAGGGTGTTCTGGGATCCTGCTGCCGTTCTGCCTGCGTAGAAGGTGTAGAAGGAAGGAGGCTGGGTCGCAAACGCAGGGCTCTACCAGTGCTGCCTAAAGGGTAGGTGTCCCTAGGGAAAAAAAGCCTTTGAAAGTAAGATGGCCCCTCCATGATTTTGAAACCCACAGATTTCTTTGAGAAGTCTCTTATTGTATGAGGTCTTTGTGCAAGTGGTGTCAATAGAATGTTTATTCTCTGATGTGTGTGGAAGTACTTAGTTTCATGGGCTTCCAATTCAAATTTACCAACATGCTGTGTGCAAGATTCTGTTCTAGGCTGCCTTTGTCCACCTCCAATACTTTGACAAAGCCTGTTTTTGATACCCAAAGTGATTGAATACATTGAAATCTAAAAGCGTGTGTGTGTGTGTGTGTGTGTGTGTGTGTGTCTGCATATGTGTTTGATTAGTTGACACAACTCTGACAAAAGCAGTCTGTATTTCTTCCTTTCCAGTGTAGTAGTTGCACATGTAGTACTCGTACATTTTGGGTTCTCCTTCCATTGCTCCTCTCACAGTGCTCCTACTAAGGTGACCCATGTGTCTAGTCACCTGATCTCCTGAGATATTTTAGATCTGACTCCTTTTGGCTTCCCAGCAACAGTCGCACTGTGACTTCATACTCCTTATCTGTTAATTTCATTGACTATTATTTCCCTTTCTTTCCTACTATTCCAACTCTCTCCAAATAGCTTTCTAACAGTTCTTTTCTGGTCCCTTTTTCTTTGGCTGCTTTATTTTTATTTTTCAGATTCTTTGTTTGAGTCCTGATCAAAATAAGGTCCCTACGTTCCCATTGTTTCATATGTTTTTAAGACTCTTTTAATTAATTGGCTGGCAAACCTTTTCTTTAAAGGGCCAGATAGTACATATCTTAGTCATTGGGTGCCACGTAATCTCTGCCAACAATGCTCACCTCTGGCACTGGAGCACAAAAACAGCCACAGACAATGTGTAAATGAATGGACATGCTGTGTTCCAATAAAACTTTATTTACAAAACAGTGTGGTGGCCAGATTTGGCCTGTCGACCATAGTTTGCTGACCCCTGTTTTAATCTATAGATGCTCCCTTTCTCCTGTTTCTCCTATATAGTTTATTTGTTGAAGAAACTATATCATTTGTTTTATGGAATTTCCCATAGTCTGGATTTTGTTGACTGCATGCTCCTCTGTTGCTTACATTTCCTGTCAATTTGTAGGGGATCTAGAGGCATGGTCAGACTCAGTTTTGATTTTTTGGCAATACTGATTCCAACATGGTGCTATGTATTTCTGTCAACTGGTACAAAATATGAAGTTGACTCTCCTTTCATGATGTAAACAGCTTTCGATTACCTTTGCCTAGATCCATTGTTTCATTAGGGCTTTGCAAAACAGTGCTTTTGTACCTATATTATTTCTTCTTCCTTTGCTAACTGGAACATTTCTATAAAGAAAACTTTTCCCTCACCAACCATTTTCTTATCCAGAGATACATTTTGTATAGGAAAAGCAGGATAAATGTTTGATTATTTTCTTTTACTTGCCAGGTTTCAAAGTAGTGAGTTGGTTATATAGTATCATCTAAAATTGACTAATGAGGGAATTCTTTTCTTTAGTATAACTTGGAACTCATGGATTTAAGAATATCTGAATGTGCTTCCACTCATTGAATTAGTTGTGCTAGTTTGGGCTGGTGGGAACTTCCTCAGGGTGGTGCCTCCATCCTTTCGGTAAGCTCTCAGTGGGTTGTTAAGACATTCTGTGCTTTAAGGTACGAAAAAGTGTCCAGCCCATCTAATAAATTTATTGCTCTAGACCTGGAATCAAAGAGTCCTAGTTCTTTTTAGCGGGAAGTATTTTTAGTGGGAAGACCACAATCTAAGCACTAAGGATGTTCATTACTACTGGGTTGATCTTTATGTATAGGTTTTTTTTTTTTTTTTAGTAAATAAAGCTAGGAAATGTTGTTTTAATGTTAAAATCATCATGGGTTAAGAATGACATTAATCCTTCCGCTCAAATAGAGGACCACAAGGATTTTATTGAACTGTGTTTATTTTGCATCCATTCAAATTATTTGTTTTAAAATCACCAAAAATACTTTTCCTTTGTATTATATCACTATGGTCGTTATGCCACCAACTCAAAATAAATCCATGTTCATTTGGTTTATTCATCTTTTTATATTTAGAAATTTTAAAATTTAGTTTTGTTTAATAATTATGTAAAAATTTTTCAGAATTCCAAAATCAAAATTACAAATTTGAGAAGCATAGTTTTTCTCTTTGACCCCTGCCCTTCTGTTTCTTCACACCATCTACAAGTAATCATTATTTGTTGTGTTTTATTTTTTGTTTTAAAAATAAAAGCAAATAGTTATGTATCTGTATCATTCCCTCATCTTAGATGAATGATGGTATGCTAGAAATACTTTTCCCACATTGCCTTTTCACTCAATAATATATCCTGGAGATCATTCCATAGCAGTTATGGAAATAGCCCAAATCCTTTTTAGAGCTGCGTGGTTCCTTATTGTGTGGATGGACCTTGGTTTATACAACCACTCTCTTGTTAATATATTTTTGGATGATTTTCAGTCTTTGATGATCAGATATCTCTACAGATAACTTATGTATTTCTCTCATGTTTTTAATAATGTATCATCTAGGTAGATTCTTAGAAGTTAGATTGCCAATTGAAAGGGTAAAAGTGTCTGTTATTTTGCTAGAAATTGACAAATTCCGATGGCAATCCTACTGAGGAATGTTGTCTGCGCAATTTTCATTTTCCTGTCTCATTTTGAATAAGGCTCAACATCTTTTCATATGTTTAAGGAATGTTTATTTTCTCTGAAATGGCTCTAAGAGTCTCTTGCTCATTTTCTCTATGGGATTTTTCTTAATATTTTCTCTATTTTTAGACAAATTTTATATATTAGGGATAATAACCCTTTGCAACATACATTGTAAACCTTCTAAATTTGCCATTTAGCTTTTGGAATTCGTTGTGGTAATTTTTTGTGCTGTAGTTTGTTTTCATTTTAATATTGTCAAATATATAAATACTTTTTCTTACTCAATTTTGATTTTGTGTCATAGTCAGGAAAAATTTCTTAGTCCCAGGTTATGGAAGAATTAACCCATGTTTTTTTCTAATACTTATAACATTCATTTAACTTTTTTAAAATGCTTAACTGCCTAATCCATTTGGAATCTCTCTTTGAGCACAATATGAAGAATAGATTTAATCTTAATTATGTGACTATCCAGTTATCCCAACAGAATTTATTAAATAATAATTTTTATCCTACTGATTTGAAATACTGCTTTTATTATACACCAAATTTCCATATAAGATAAGTTCTATCTCTGTATGTTCTACTGGTTTGTCTGTTTATGCATAAATACTACACTAATTATAAAAATGTTATAATTTACTTTACTGTCTAGGTCTGGTCACCACATTCCCACTAGCTGCCATTCTTGCTTTTCAGGATTTTTCTAGCTATTCTTGCTTACTTGTTCTTCCAAATGTACATTATGATTAACTTGTATAGCTCTAGAAAACCATTTACTTGTATTTGTGTTTCTAATCCATGGAGTTTCTCAATCAGCTTAAGGAAAATCTCTCTGATATTAATTTCTTCTATTTAAGAGTATCTAATTTTTCATGGCTGAATACTTTTTATTTTCTTTTTTGGATGGAGACACCAAATCTATGTTATTCGCTTTGCCCCTCCTTCAAATGCAAAATCAAAGACACCCATATCCTATGGTAGATTATTCTTCAAAACTGATATGAATGAGATTATGTCTTTATTGGCCATATGCACCCGGGGCTCCTATGTTCTGTTGTTCAGGACACCGTCACTGGTAACTTGGGGCTACCAATCAGAAGATGTGCTTATCATCTTCTGTGGAATCATTTTCTGCATCCAGCAGGCATAATCCCATTAGTCATGAGAAATATTTGGAGAGTTGGGTGACTCCTAGACAGAACTAGTTGGTAGAACTCCTTTTTCAGCTGTCAATCATATTTAAGAAAACTAAAAAGGCTGAGCTTGCAAAAACTGTCTCAAAATGACAGGCATCAGTCACTCTTTCCAAAATTTTATGTAATCTTCCAAAACTGACAGTGGCACAGAAAAAGAAATATAGCAAACAGAGAGACTCCTTTGCTGTGAATCAGAACACCTAAAACTCCCTGCCTCTCCCTCATTTCCCGTGGTGAAATGGGAACTCCAAATGGAACCTTCATAATGGAACAATCTCCAGGTGTATCGATTTTCTTCAATACGTTCCTTAACCTACTCTGGCGTCATTTTGTTTACCAACATAAAACAGAGTCTAATTCCAAGTGCTTGTTGTTAAGTTATTTGAAGTGTTCAAATGAACACAGAAGTTAGTTGGAAACTAATTCAACCAGCTGTAGTTACAAGTGGAAAACAATATAAATACCCATTAGACAATATTTATTTATTTAATGCCACAAAGCTTAAGAACTAGCTTTTACAAATATATAAAATAAAATTGACTTGCTATAAGGAAGTAAATACCAAAGCCATGGAAACTTTAAATCAGGATACGACATCAAGATCCTTGTGCTGGGGGTGGAGTGGGAGTGTTAGTATTCAGAAATAGAATGTAGAATTTTAGATATTTACTAGTGGTGAGGTGGATACTCATTTCTAAGTTTCCTAGTGTCTGAGTTAAAAAGAGACACACAGTAATCAACTTCATTTTATATATAGGAAATATCGGCTGGTGAACTTGCACTGTCTTCAAGAAAAACATTACTAACTATACTGGCAGGTCTTTAATGCTTTTTCTCGTCGTAGCTCTTAACATCAGGCAAAGTCGTGATACTAACATGGGAATTATGATTCACAGGGAGATTGTGAGACGATATGATAATATGATCCCAATCTAGTGGTCCAGCTAAGCCCATAGTCTCAATAACCCCTAAACATTTAATAACCCTTTTTTATTTATTTTGTTTTATTTTATTTTTTTATTTCATAATATTATGGGGTACAAATGTTTTGGTTACATAAATTGCCTTTGCACTGCCCAAGTCAGAGCTACAGGTGTGCCCATCCCCCAGACAGTGCCCATCACACCCATTAGGTGTGAATTTACCCATCCCCTTCCCTCCCCTTTTTTCCCCTCCCACTTGCCCCACGCTGAGAAATGTTCCATATGTGCACATAAGTGTTGATCAGTTAGTACCAATTTGATGGTGAGTACATGTGGTGCTTGTTTTTCCATTCTTGTGATACTTCACTTAGAAGAATGGGCTCCAGCTCCATCCAGGATAATATAAGAGGTTCACCATTTTTTATGACTGAGTAGTACTCCATAGTGTATATATACTACATTTTATTAGCCTAGGCAAAGAATTTATGAAGAAGACCCCAAAAGCACTCACAACATCAACAAAAATAAATAAATGGGATCTGATCAAATTAAAAAGCTTCTGTACAGCCAAGGAAACTATCACTAGAGCAAATAAACAAACTACAGAATGGAAGAAAATATTTGTATGCTATACATCCAATAAAGGGCTAATAACTAGAGTCTATATAAAACTCAGAAATATCAGGAAGAAAAAAATCAAATGACTTCATTAAAAAGTGGGCAAAGGACATGAACAGAAACTTTTCAAAAGAAGATAGAACAATGGCCAAGAAATACATGAAAAAATGCTCAACATCTCTTAGCATCAGAGAAATACAAATCCAAACCACAATGAGATATCACTTAACTCCTGTGAGAATGGCTTTTATTAACAAGTCCCAAAGCAACAAATGTTGGTGTGATTGCGGAAGATAAGAACACTCACACACTGCTGGTGGGACTGCAAACTAGTACAACCTCTGTGGAAAGTAATATGGAGATATCTCAAAGAACTAAAAGTAGAACTACCATTTGATCCAGCAATCCCATTACTGGGCATCTACCCAAACGAAAAAAAGACATTCTATAATAAAGACATCTGTACTGGAATGTTTACAGCAGCACAATTCACAATTGCAAAGATGTGGAAACAACCCAGGTGCCCATCAATACGTGAGTGGATTAATAACCCCTTTTTAAAGGCCCAAAAGGAAAAGAGATATTTGTCCATCCAAGGATGGTGGTCGATAAGTTATTCTGAATGATAAAATCAGAAGGTATTTAAAGGCAGCTACTTTTAGAAGAGCCAGTGGAACCATGCTTCATTGTTTCTAGAAAACCCAAATTCTAACATCTTATTTTCTGCTTCTTAAACATGTTAATGGTCACATAAAAGTCCTGCAGAATGCCCTCCTTTAAAAGTACAATTGTTGGTGTCACCTGGGCAGGGCCCAAAGCCCAGAGCAGTGAAATCTAAAGGAATTACGAATTTCTGGCACACCAAGAAAACATCTTGTGGTGGCCTGCCCATCTACGTAGTTCACAAAGCTGGGGTGGAAAGTCTGCAGAGCTGTTAATGAACATTGCTGGCTAGATCATGCTCTTTTGGAAGTTGTGCATGGAAAACATATATATATTTTTTCTTGGTAACAGTTGCTGTGCAACGCATCCCAATAACAAATTTATTGGCCTCATTAGTAATTAGTGAAGGTGTTATGAATAAACCAATGGCACATAAACATTCAGCTTGTGCTATATGCTGCTTCCAAATCAGAGTACTTGCTTTGATTTGTGAGACAAAATGAGAATGAAAAAATGTGGACTACTGTGTGCATCGCCAATGATAAAAAGCAATTGCCATCCTTTAACACTGTCGCACTGAGCCTCCCACTAATGAATAGAAAGAGGTTCAAAGGGCACCTGTCATTAATGCAATTCACCAACCTTTGCTTGCTAGAAACCAAGGTGCAGGCTGCATTCAGATGGATGGATTGTACTTCCCCTGTGGACATTTAGGTTCCCCCAGTATCCCACAGGTCAGAGACCTGGGAACTGACTTATCAGATCAACATTGCAGATGGCACAGAGGCCTGGGAGCCCCTGTCTCCCATCCTTTCTGCTATTTGAACTGCTCTGCTTTTCCTCATAGAAGCCAAAGCCAGAGAAGATTGAACACACTTAAGTCAGGAAAAGTAAAATCCATTATTTATTTATTTTTGCCTTTCTACTATTTCCATAGCATCCTTTATTACTCAATTAAAACATAGCTGGTTATTTGCTTTGGTCTTCTTATTCTGAACAGGGGAAGGGGTGTCGCTTATGGAGCCACATGGACTTGTGTCCAAATCTCACATCTGCCACTTAGTTATGACAGCAAGTCATATCACTTTTCTGAGCCCTGTTGTTCTCTCTGTAAAATGAGGACAGAGCTTCTTACCACACAGGATTGTTGCAGGGTTTAAATGAAATAAATCATGCAAAGCACATTATCCAGTGCTTGACACACAGTCGACCCCCAGTAAAAATTCATGTTCTGACCCTTTGCATGGTTGGACGCCAGGTTCAGGCTCTCTCAAAGGCTGGTCCACTCTGTGAACAGTCACAATGCAAATGGAAGCTTTGGGAAGCCATGAATTACTCTAAGAATGGCTCATATTTTGCATTGCTGGTCTTCTTTCCAAGGCCCCACAAAAAGAAAGCTCAACCCCTGTAACCCTGGAAACCGAGGGATTCCCAGAACCACAGGGCTGGCTGGGAGGCTCCCTGGGAAATGGGGTTCATTTCTTCCAGGGACAGGTGTCTTTTCCCAGAAAGACAAACAGGAGCACTGGCTGTGATGTCAGATTTTGGAAGACTGGCAGCTTAGACAGGCCTTAGGCAAAGGCCAGACCTCAGGTGGCTCCTGTGGCCCAACCTGAGTGCTCAGAATATGGGGGCTCAGAGCGTCAAGGCTCCCATAGACAGTTGGTCTTGAGACTCACACCAACCAAACTCACCGAAGACCAACCTGTGAACCAGATGCCATATCACTTTGTGTTGTGACAGGTATTCCTTCCACCCAGACCTCCCCTTCCAAATGTCAGGGAACCCTGTGAGCAGTTAGGGATCATCATAATAATCTGCAGAAGAACCACCATTAGTGCGTGTCCATTGTGTGCTGTACACAAACATTATCTTAATCTTCGGTTGAGTTTCCCCCAAATCAGGGCCTGAGACCACAGCTTGCACACAGTTAGTTTATTTTGGTATATGACTCCAGGGACTAGGACTGTGTGTGTGTGTGTGCGTGCGTGGGGCGGGGGGTGTTGGGAAGAATAAAATAGGAAAAAAGGGAAGACAAGAAAGACAAGCCAGGGGTGTGTTATTGGGCTGGTTTTTGTAGTGGGCAACTGTAGCTTGGTCCCACTGGAGACCCTCTGGATAGACTGTGTCTCAGAATTGTCTGCCCGTGGAATGGAAGTGTTCATTCCCTGGTTTCTGTCCATGATGGGTCATACGTTTCCCAGGGGGTGTTAACTCCTCCAGAAGAGGCAATGTTATCAGTCAGATGTGATTTCCTTATACCCTGGCCACACCTTTATAAACAGTCACTTCATAAAACCCCTTCAAATTGTCATACTTTGAGGGTACTGTGTCCTGCTGGGACCCTGATTGATATAGCTGCTTCCCAGGTGGATAGAAAAGTGTCCTGGGGTGATCTCTGGTTAGGTCAGCCGCCATGTTGCTTGCCCACAGCAGACATCAAGCTCTCCAGAGGCCAGAGACTGCTCCTGGGCCAGACTCAGTCTCTGTCTTCCTCACAATGCTGAGAAACATCAATACGTTGTTGCACACTGTTTCTCCTTATCTGTGTTCCAGGCAGACAGACGTCTTCCCACATGCACAATTTCTCTCAGATATTATAATAATTTAACAATAATAGCTTAACCTTCATCTATGTTTAGCTTTGATGTCCAGGCCCAGTTCTGCCTTCTTTAGTTGGAGCGACATCTATTCTTTGAGATGCCTCCTGCATGTGGTTAATCTCTTTAGTTCTGCGTGCATTTTGCTCATTTTCTTCACAGGGAATCAGACTATTTCTGAGTACTCGGCAGAAAGAGAAGAGCCCCCTATCAATCCAATTCACCGGGTGGTAACGTTGGACCAACACACCAGCTACCTCCTTGAAGCCCAGCACATCTTCCCCTTAGTAGAGGGACTCGGCAGGCAGCAGGAGGAGAAAGGTGAGCCTCAGCATCCTCCCTGCAAACTCTAGCTCCACTTTTATGCCGCACAACACCTCTAGGTGTTCCAGAATTCTCTGCATTCATGTTGAATTAAAAAAAAAGACCAGCTCTGGATTTGAACAAACATGTTTTTATTCAAGGTTTAAAGCATTTCTTTTATGGCTCCCCTGCTGCGCCTCTGATTGTTTCCCTTTCCTTGGTGCATGAATGATTGTTTATTAAACATAATAATAATAATAAAGTGGAGGCAGGGTCTCTTAGCTGGTATTAGTTCAGATTCCAATTTAATCTTTCCCCAGCCTCACTTCATTACAACTCTATTCGGTTGTGTATTTCATAACCAGCATGTGTCGCGGTGAATGAAGTCAAGCTTCAGAATAACATGTCAGTAAGATGATTGTTCGTGGAACACACAGTAGCCCTAGTCTATAATTAAAAAAAAAAAAGCAACCTGACTCAAAAAATAACGATCAGAAATTTGCTTCACTGCGTAGAACCCAGGAGCTTTGAAGTGGCACCAGCTTCTTTCTTGTGCCAAGGAGCCTATCCCCTTGAATGTCAGGACAGGGAGTGATGTTTCCTGACCACCTAACAGGGAGAGAGGGATCTTACGGACCACTGAAAGGCTCAGAGGGGCATGAGCCTTCCAAAAACAGCATGTTTAGGAATATGATAGGCTCTGCTTCTGGTTAGCAATATCATCTCAGCTCCTTCAGCTATAAAGCAGAGGAATAGCAGCTACACCCTGCAGCTGTCATGCAGATCACAAAACGAGATCTACGGCAAGTGACTAGCAGGGTGCCTTGCACACCATCCGTGCTCAGTGCTTGGTAGCTGTTTTTATTATTGTGCAAGATTATACTTCAAATAGCCATATCGGTCGCTGTAATTGATTGTCTCAAAGGACAGGACTCTGGGAGGGAGGTAAAGATGACACTGTTGAGAGTATAGGTCTTGGTGAACCCACACACCCAGAAATGGAAGATAATGTCAAAGTGGTGATCTTTGGTTGTAACAGGAAAGGAGGACATCTTATGGTTTGGAAGTTGGAGGCAACTCCCCAAGTACATGTTCAAGTTACATAAAGAGGCCAGACTGCTAGGTGGAAGACAAGGATAGGACTGAGCAAGAGGAGGGAACCTGGGGTCTGGGAATGAGTGCCTGGAGCGGAGTGGGTACAGCAGGGGGTGGGCCCAAGGTTAAGGGAAGTCAGAAACTTGGGAGAACAGAAGCATCCAGGGGGAGATCTCAAAGCTCTTTGCTGTGAGGTATGTGATGTAAACCTTCTCTTCTCTCCTTCAGGACAGCCTCAGGCAAATCCATCAAGTTTACAAATTCTTTTGTGTGAGTGGAATTTTTAGGAGAACTCCAAGTCCTAGAGTTCTATCAGTGGGCTGTTGTAGATGAAAATAGGGCTAGTTTTATGAAATACAGGAGCTCTGTGTTATAGTAAGAGACACACTTAGATATCCTTTGACGCTGACCAGTCTCAGTGCACTAGAGGCTCCCAACATGGAACCTGTTGGACTCCTGATGACAGGGACTCAGCCAAGCTCCTGACATAGCAGGAAGGTGGACAAGTCTAGTTCCCAGTAAGGTAAACTGCCCTCTCCCTCTCACGCATCAGCCCTCTGCTAGTGGTAGTGATATTCTGAAATGAGATCATCTGCAGTAGAATCGTGTCCTTGAAAATTTTTATTGAGTCTCGTAATCAAGAAAGAGCTAAAATCAGAGACAAAAATATAACAGTTATCTGTGTCATATTATGGCCAGTTGTAGGTCCTAGCCTTGCATACTGAAATTCATTAACTCTGCCCAGAGATTCACAGAGCCCAGGTGACCCTCCTGGGGCTGGACCCATGGCTGGCAGGGCATGCAGAAAGCCGGTGGGATCAGGGAGTCTGTTCAGATTTTAGACTTGGCCCTTATATAACTGCATGTGAGTCATTTAACAAACCACAACATTCCTAAATAAGACGGAGATTTTCTTGTATTCTGACATTCCAAACACGTTGGAGTGGAGATAGACTTAGTGATCCATTCTGGCCACATGACCTATAATGACCTCCATCTGGCCATGAGGCATACAGCCACGATCCTTGTTCTGGGAGGAGTGCATCCCCTGACATTTATCCAAGGCCTTGAGATTTTCTTGTGGGCTATAGATGGCCCTGATGTCTCTCAGGTTTGACATTTTTCCAGAGTCAAGCTCAAAGACCTAATGTCAGCACAGCCTGGTTTCAAAACTTCTCTGTTTCTCACCTAGGCTACCATGTGGCCCTGTTTGTTCATCAGCCTAGGCAAAGAGACAAGGGCCGAGATTTTAACAGCATTGGGGAAGTTTTCATCCCTCCCTCCTTGAAATCCCATCTGACCCTGGTTTCTGAGATAGTGCACCTTCTGGCTACCTGAAGCTTCACTGGAGGTAGTCTTTTATTCCTCTCTTGTCTCCTACTCTGCACATGCAATAGATCAGAACATTTCCAGAGTCTGACCACTGCTCACCAGGTTCTCTGCTGCCATCTGCCCTGAGCCACCATGGCCTATTCCCTGGTCACTAGCCAGAGAGTCGTAACTTGTCTTCCTGCCTTCACATATGGACTTACTCCAAGCAGTCAGCATCACACAGCATTCTCACTGCGGCCAGAGTGCTCATTGCAATATGGAAATCTGAACATGGCTCTCTTGTCCAGTAACTTGATATCGCTCTTAAAATAAGATTCCAAATCTATGTCAGGCCTCCAGGGCCCTAAATGACCTGGTGCCCAGTTTGACCTCATCTGCTCTCTGGCAGTATTGGTGTCCTCACTGTTCCTTGGGCACACCAGGGACACCTCTGCCAACCTGGGGCCTTTATACTTGCTCTTATTCCTGCCAAGACTGCTCTTCTCTCACATATCCTCACAGCCCAGCCCTCGCTTTGTTCAGGCCTCTGCTCAAATGTCCCCTCATCAGAGAGCTCCCACTAACCACACAATCTGAAATAGCACCTTCCTTTGTTTTCTATCCTTTTACTTTCTTTGTTCTTTATAGAAATTATTTCTATCTCTGCCTGTATTGCATTTGGTCTCCCCTCACTAAAATATAAGTTCTATATGTTTTGTTCACATCCGTATCCTCAACACCTAAAACAGTGTCAGACACAAAATAGGTACTCTGTAAGTATTTGTTGAATGGATGAGGGTACGGGCAAATTAGGGAATGAGAAAGTATGTAGGTTCCCAGTGCAATGAGCATGCATACTCACCAGAATTGGAGTAATTCAAACTTTTCTAAAAGCCAGTCTCTCTCTTACACAAAGATCTCTCATTGTTACTTGGTGATGTTCCTGGATCCGATATATTGCAGTGGTGGAGGGTTGTGGACAAGTTGATATAGATGACCCTTTTCCTTTAGCTCATTCTAGGGTCTTTGGACTGGGAAAGCTATGGGTATGAGGCTTGCTTCTGACATAGCAGCTGTCTATTCTCAGGGAGGTTACTTAACCTTTTGAGCCTGGCTTGGAGAAAGATGGGAGCACAGGAGCAAGTAACTGGTGGTGCCAGGCTTCCCACCGGCTGGGCTGATAGTAGACACGGAATAAATGTACCTTGGGGGAATGATCCTCATCAGTCAATGATCTTTCCACAGCCAGGGTCAGGACCTCTGGGCAAGCATGGAAAGGCATGATTTTGTACCACCCTGGCCCCTGGCTGCAGAGCCGCTGCAGGTGTTGTAAGCAGCTATGATGGGATGACGCACGGAAGGAAAGTGTGCGGCGCTCCCTCGCAGCTCATTCTCCTTCTGCAAACGTCCGTCGGCATGCATCCTCCTGGCTAGTTGTTAACTTAAAGCTTCCCAGCCCTTGTTCAGGGCAGAGCTGGTCATTCTGGGACTCCCACACTTTCTGCTGTCCCTGCCTCCGACTCACTGTCACTGTTGGTCTCTTGCTGTGAGTGGCCAACCATGTCTCTGCGTCTCCCTGTCTCTTTCTTTCTTTTTTCCCTTCTCCCTTTTCCTCAGTTTCCCTTTCTCCTCCTCTCTTGCTTTCTCCTTTCTTCCTCACATCTATTTCTGAAGCACTTTCTATGCGGATCTCTTTGACAGCTTTAATGCAGATCCTTCAGTTGTTTTGAAGGGCCTTTCTGGCATGAAATCCACTCTCCAGAAACAGACATTTTGATACTTACTTACACATTTTTCAGGGGACAAATTTCCCCAGATATTTTTTTCATAAATATTTTAAATAATTGCTGTTGAAAATTGCTCACAATATCCAAAGGAAAATATTCAAAGTACTCGATCTCTATGGTATCTGACGGGAAAACTGCCTGCGGTTGGAACAAACAAAATCAGCTTGTCAATGATTTCTATAGAACTTTTCTATTATTCCCCTTCAACATGAAATCCTATAAAACATTTTTTTTTGGTACAGCAACTTACAAAAATGCTGGAGTAGATACAGTTATCTTACTGAATGAGAAATAATTTTTCTACTCTCTAATTATTTCCTTTCTGTCGGTCGCCTTTAAGAGTTGGGAAACAGGGAGGTAAAATACTCTTTATTCCAACCTATTCTGGTAATTTAGATAATGACAATAATTATAAGACAGAAAAAGGTTTTACAAAGTAACCCTTTCCTGACTCCTATGGAAAAGCTCAAATAAAGTGAAGGAGGAAGGGAAACATTATTACTCCAAGCCTATGGTGAGTGGTTTACTAATTGAAGTTTTAGTAAAAAAAAAATTTACTTTATCTAATTGACTCCTAGAAACACCATAAAAAACAACCCCACAAATGGATGCATGCACATAAATATATGTATGCATGTCCACAGTTATCCCAAGGGCTTTAAAGATATGCTGTCTGGGGTTGCAGGGGACCCTTATGGCAGAAGATTCCGCTCGGAGTTGGGAGGGGGCTCTGTGTATGTGGACTTGTCACAATCTTCCCCGCCGGATTTTCACATCTGAGTGGAGGTTTTTTTTTTTTTTTTAATTTATTTTTTAAAATTGACATGTAATAATTCTACATGTCTATGGGGTACAGTGTGATCTTTCAACACATGCATACATTGTGTAATGATCAAGTCAGGATATTTAGCATATCCCTCACCGCAAGCATTTGCCATTTCTTTGTGGTGAGAATGTTCAAAATCCTCTCTTCTAGCTATTTTGAAATGCCCCATACAATATTGTTAACCATAGTCACCCTGCTGTGCAGTAGAACACCAGCACTGTGAAGGGTCCCCAACAGATCACTTTCTCACGATACTGCTACTGACGCAGAGGGTCCATTTGGGAGGTCAGGCAAGGGTGGAGCAATGCTGGCCCCCGGCTGGGCCTGGCCACACCCAGACATCATGGCTGTGCGGAAGGAAAGTCATTAGCAGCACCCAAATGCAGAGATGGGCAGCCTTTACCTTCAGGGCTCCTAGTGGTTAGTGCTGGCGGAAGGTCTTTTCCTTCAAGTTCAGTTCAGCAGATAGAAGAAAAAGCCTGCGTTTAAATTACGTGTTAGAGAGAAGGCCATGAATGGAGCTCCAGGGTCCCTGTGTAGGTTGTTCCACGTGGGTAATGAAACCATCCACCTCCAGAATCACAGCTTTCCCTGGATGCCTTGGGAAATGATGATGTAAACAGCTCTAGCCTTGCTTGCAGGGAGGTGACTAGTCACCCTCCCCACAGGGTGGCTACAGGGAAAGCAGAGGAGGGAGGGACACTGTGGCAGCCTCTGCGAAGGGTGGTGTTAAGTGGCAAGGGGAGGGGGTGGTGTGGGAGGCAAGGAAGCGGCAGTTGGCAGAGCCCCATGCTCAGACGCCTCCTGCGGGCCAGGCTGTCATCACGCAGGGCTCCTCAGGGTGGGCCAGTATCGCCCGTGCAGAGAGCATCTCTAGCAGGCCGAGTTGTGATCTGGGGCCACAGGGCCCGGCTGGGCACAGAGGTATCTCTGTCTCCTGGAGCACAAAGCTCTCACTGAGGACCAGCCCCTTTCTTCTCTGGAGCAAGAGTGCTGGGCGGGAGGGTAGGGGGCAGGTAGGGGTCTGTGGCCTTCCTCCAGCCTTCTGGGGCAGGGCCACAGGCTCAGGACGTGAAGACAAGAGGGAGCCAGAAAGATCCAAAGCCAAGGAGAGGGAGAATCAGGGAGAGGACAGCCTGAGGAAGAATGAGGAAGGGAAAGGGAGAGATGGTAGGAGGGAGAGAAAAAGAGAGGTAGCGTTAAAGGGAAGAAGACAAGAAAAAGGGATGAGAGAAAGGCAGAGACATGGCACGGGAAAGCAGAGAGAGGCCTGGGATCTTGCATTGGGAGGTCTCAGTTGCCAGTGACAGCCACGTCCTTGCCCTGCCTAAGGCCAGTACCTACCCACCAGGACAGGACACCAGTAAGCTGGCCCATGTGTGCCCTTTTCCCCAAGCTGTCCGAGGCTGGCTCCAGTTCCAGGAAGAGCTAGATTGCAGTCTGTGACTCATAGAGAATCATGACTCATAGACTGGGGGCTCCATCAGGCTCATAAATGGCCTCAATAAGAAGTCTTGTCCACCCAAGACTGAGACCTGGAGGCTGGGAGAGCAGCGATATTTTTGTACACAGCGGAATAGAGACTGGGTGGGGCCAGGGTGAAGGATGCTGCTCTGGTTGCAAAGCTGGTCACTGCTAAGGACTAGGAGAGGACCCAAAGCCTAAATAAGCTAATGGTGACATCTCAGGGCCCCTGGTTTGCTGGGAGAGGTAGGGCTGCAGGAGTCCGGGACAGGAGCCCAGCAGATGACTGGAGAACGGGAACAGTGTAGAGCCCTGGGGAGAGGGCCGTACTAGGTCTGCCCACACTTACTCAAATAGGGCCACTTCCCTTCAGGCCATCTCCCCTACCTGTTACATCTTTCTTCTGAGCTGTTTTCCTCCCGACCAGCATGTGAAACAACTGCAGTTTGAAGCCAGGGCTGTCTGGCTCACTATGTCTTTGCTGGACAGGGACGTACCCTATGGAGGTGAAGTCTGGGCATAAGGAGATGAACCATGTGGGGCCTGGAGCAGATGGGTCGGTCCCAGGATCAAACGTCCCCATGCCAGATGGATGGTACCTGCAGAGAGAGCACACAATCAGCATGGAGAAGATGTGGCAAGAGGAGGGAAGTGCAGTGGAGACCAGAATGCAGGGTTCCAGGAAACACCAGTGAGAGCCCCAGCCGTGAGGAAACTGGAGAAGCACACGCTCCGCCTTTCTCAAGGATGGAGGCTCAGCCATTGTTGAATCAAAGTCTTCACCTCTTTAAGATTCCTGTCCCCAACCCCACTGTACTCCAGTCCCCAACTCAGCTGCCTGCCAGGAGTGACTCCCAGGAGCGGGCGTTTCTCCTGATGCCTCTTTAGGCACCAGGGCTTCCTCCCGCCCATCAGTCAGAACTGAAGTGGCCTTTTCAAAGCACCAGGCATCTGTTTCTATGGAAACATTTGGAGGGGAGAGGGCACTTAGAAGGGCCAATAGGTGCTGTAGGCTTGGAAGAAACCTTGTAAATATTCCCTGGTTTATTCAGTTTGCTCCCTGATTGACGATATAAATTAACACTTCATCGCCGCTATTGGTTCTGGCTGGGAGTTGTCGTGAATGGCTCCAGCAGCCTGGGGGCCCTCCAAGACCCACAGCGATAACACTTGTCTTCCCCAGGAAGATTCTGAATGAGCCAGCATCTTTTAGGTTAAGGGACACTATGAGGTGTGCACAGAGAGCCCAGAAACTGCCCTTGGTGAGGTTGTCTTGGGAGCAGAGGGGTGCGAGTGGTTTGGGAATAAAAGACCACGCTTTGATTTCAGACAGACCAACTTTCTATTCCCACTTCAACCATTTAGCATCCGAGGGCCCTCAAAGATGTTTTTTACTCTCTTAGGATCTCAGGTTCCTTAAAGTGGTTCTCTAGCAGCTCAACAACTGTGTGCCCCTAAGTATTGCCAATTATTTACAATTCCTTTGATATCTCTTGCTTTGCTGTAATTCTCTGAGCTTTTGCACAAGTTAATCTTTAGAAAGGCTTTGGACAGACTGCCATAATATAATAAGATTTTTTTTTGAATTTTTTTTATTTGAAGTAACAGAGACACAACCTGAATTTGCTTTCCTATTAAAGGTCCCCAGGTAAATCTTTGGGGGACCTGGGATCACCCAAGAAAATCTCACATTGTAGTAAAACTTCTTTCTTTGGTCAGAGTTTGTTCCTTAAAGCAAAGTATACCATAGACCTTACAGAAATTCTGAGGCTACCTGATGACAATGCAGCAGTGGCAAAATTATGTGTGAAAGTGGCATAAGGTGACCGCTCAGAAGAAGTGGGATTTATTGAGGGAGTCTCAGGGTATTGTTCATATAGCTGTGAGATGGGCAGGGGTGCACCTGGTCCCCAGGTCAGAGACTTGCATGTTGCCAGAGTCCTGTCCATGACCATTAACTGATTTCTTTATTCTCTCCTACCTCAAACTAGTTTCCTCAAGATTGTGAGCAATTCGGTTGTTTATAATTACCCAATTTCCTGCCATTCCCTTGGGTGACTTAACTCTGTTAGTTCCAGATTGAAAATTGGAGGGATAAACTACTAATGATCAGTGGCTGACCCCTAAGCCACTTAATTATGACCAGGAAACCAGGGTCACCTGGCACAAACATCAACACAGGGTCCCCATCTCTGTGTTTACAGGCTGTTTCTAGAGAGGGGAGATTTTTCACTGAAGCAGTAATCCCAACTGGTGTCAGTTCTAGTCATGCCCATCCTATACCCACCCCTGCACGGATGTGAAAGGAATCCCAATATGAAATAGAAGGCCAGGTTGTTAGGGAATCCAGGAAAATCCTGAAAGACATGTCCTATGGTTTACATATTCCAGGAGTACGTGTTTCTTTTCTTCTATTTTTAGTCACTTTCACATCACATGATTCTTTCTTCTGATCAGAAAACAGTTCCGTGGAACTGGTCAGAACCAGTTACATGTAACCCCCAGCATTTTCTGTCCACCCACATATCACCTGACTCATGACAAGGAAGGGGCAGGCCTACAGACCATGTGGTTTCATTATATTTCCAAGGATGTTTGGGTCAGAGACGGGACCTGAGCTGGAGTTGGGCCACTCAGAATGTCTCTTTCAGTGCATTAGGTAAAGTTGCTTTGCTTTGAAATAGAACCTCAGACCCCCCCCACAAAACTGTTGTACAATGAGAATTTGAGACAGGAGCAGCCAGAGATTGTGGATACTCCCTCAAGAACAGGGTCATTCTACCCTTTTTAACAATAACCCATAGTAAGCACTACATTTTATATTTGACCTAGAATGCATGCATACACAATTGAAATAAATGTTTTATGAAACAATATCCTCACTATGTGCAATGCACTACACTCTTTTCTGATACAATATCTTCTATATATTTCATTGTTTTTCAAAAGACCTGGTCATTAGTTATTAAGTTTTTTTATGATCTACTAGTGGATTGTGCACTACAATTTGAAAAACACTTCTAGTCTGCCACACTTCCTTTGACAGCATTCAGTGCCAACTCCCAGTCCTTGACCTCAATTTACATACCAAAATTCTAAAAAAAGAAAACATGTTTAGCTCTGCTTGGGTCTAGGTCCTCCCTTGTTCTAATCGACAATGCTTGGATTCTACACATAGCTACTGCCCATGTCTGTAGACCACGGGGCATGTTCAGATTCTGGAAGCTGGACAGACACTTCAGATGGTGTCTACTACACATGGATATTGGGAATTGAGACACAGAGCCTAAGTCAATTGGATGGTAATGGGGACAATAGCCCCAAGATCAGGTACATCTGGGGCTAGGGTTGAAGCCATGGAGATCCAGTTAGACACACATGCAAGGAGACTTCATGGGGGAGCAGAGATTGTCAAAGAAGAAGAGAATAGAGGACGACCACGTAACTTTCCAGGCTTTGCTACTTACTGGAGTTGATCTCTGAGATTTCCCTGTTGGAGTGAGAAGTCTCTTGGGATGTTGGGTCCTAATAATCTCTCTTAATACTTAAATATGTGTTTTGTAGCATTCTGAATTATGCCAAGACAGAAGGCAGAAGGGGGAGATTAAAATATTTCAGTTGAAAAAGTCAGGTGGGAAATTTCTCCAATTTTAACCCATAATTTTCTCCAGAATGGGAGTAGGAGGCTCTGAGACTGTGAAAGAGAGAGCATAAGTGCACAGCTCTGTCATTACCTGGGCTCACTGATGCTCAGGTCACTCATCCCACAGCTCCATGTGTGTTCAGTAGAGGCGGCCACGTCAGATTGCTGTAGCATCAGGATTCCCTGGAGTGAACAAAACAAAATGCCCCGAATGTCTTTAGTGGTGATGGAGGCCAGGATGGAAGACAGTGCTTGCGTAGGTCAGGACTGCAGCCAGAAAGGAGTGTCCATACAATGGAATGCTATTCATCAACAAAAAGGAATGAGCTATTAGGCCATGCACAGATACGGTTGGGTCTTCAATGCAAATAAGCATATCTCATTTTATTGTACTTTGCTTTGTTGTATTTTTTACAAAGTGAAGGTTTGTGGCAATCCTGCACTGAGAAAGTCTGTTGGAGCCATCATTCCAACAGCATGTGCTCACTTTGTGGCTATGTGTCACATATTGGTAATTCTTGCAATATTTCAAACTTTTTCATTATTATTATATCTGTTATGGTGACCTATGATCAGTGATCTTTAATGTTACTATGTACTTATTTTGGGGTCCCACAAACAGTGCCTATAAAAGACAGCAAGCTTAACTGACAAGTGTTGTGTGTGTCTCCATATCCTCAGGCCTCCCTATTCCCTGAGACACAACAATATTGAAATTAGGCCAATTAATAACTCTATAATAGCCTCTCACTGTTCAAGTGAAAGGAAGAGTCAGATATCTCTCACATTTAAACAAAAGCTAGAAATTATCAATCTTAGTGAGGAAGATATTTTGACTGAGACAGGCCAAAAGCTAGGACCATTGCCCAAAACAGTTAAGCAACTTGTGAATGCAAAGGAAATGTCCTTGAAGGAAATAAAAAGTGCTACTCCAGTGAACACATTAATGATAACAGAACCAAACCTAAGACTGTTTATGGAGAAAGCTCAGTGGTCTGGATAGAAGATCAAACTAGGCACAACATTCCCTTAATCCAAAGCCTAATCCAGGGCAAGATCCTAACTCTCTTCAATTCTGTGAAGCTGAGAGAGGTGAGGAAACTTCAGAAGAAAACTTTGAAGCTAGCAGAGATTGTTCATGATGTTTAAGAGGCCATCTCCATAATATAAAAGTGCAATGTAAAGCAGCAAGTGTTGATGTAGGAGCTACAGCAAGTATCCAGAAGATCTAGCTAAGATAATTGATAAAGATGATTACACTAAACAACAGGTTTTCCACATAGATGAAACAGCTTTTTACTGTAAGAAGATGCCATGTGAGACTCTCACAGCTAGAAAGGAGAAGTCATACCTGCCTTTAAAGGAAAGGCTGACTCTCCTTTTAGGCGTTAATGCAGCTGCTGACTTTAGGTTGAAGCCAGTGTTCACTTACCATTCTGAATACCCTAGGGCCTTTAAGAATTTAGGTAAGTCTACTCTGCCTATGCTCTATAAATGGAACAACAAAGTTTGAATGACAGCACATCTGTTTACAGCATGATTTGCTGAATATTTTAAGCCCATTGTTGAGACCTACTGTTCAGAGAAAAGATTCCTTTTAAAATATTACTACACATTGACAAAGTACCTAGTTACTTAAGAGTTCTTTTGAAGATGTACAGGGGATTAATGCTGTTTTCATGCCAGCTAACATAACATCCATTCTGCAGCCCATGGATCAAGGACTAGTTTTGACTTTCAAGTCTTATTATTTAATAAGTAAGGCTCTAGCTTCTA
Source organism: Avahi laniger (assembly GCA_963575035.1). NCBI lineage: Eukaryota > Metazoa > Chordata > Mammalia > Primates > Indriidae > Avahi > Avahi laniger. The sequence continues at coordinate 30,113 of CAUYSK010046879.1, forward strand.
TAGATTATTTTGTAAGGTTGCATTTCTGATGGCCTGTGCAAAGTAAATTGAAAATCTTCTCTAAATGATTCACCATTTCAGATGCTGTTAAGAACATTCATGATTCATGGGAGGAGATTTAAATGTCAACATTAACAAGAGTTTGGAAGAAGTTGATTTCTACCCTCCTCTTTGCCTCTGAGGGAGTCAAGACATCAGCAGAGAAAGTAACTTGAAGATGTGGTGGAAACAGCAAGAGTACTTGAATTAGAAGTGGAGCCTGAAGATGTGACTGAATTGCTGCAATCTCATGACAAAACTTGAATGGATGAGAAGTTGATTCTTAAGGATGAGGGAAGAAAGTGGTTTCTTGAGATGGAATCTACTGGTGAAGATGCTGTGAACATTGTTGAAATAACAATGAAGGATTTAGAATAATATATAAACTTAGTTGATAAAGCAGCAGCAGGGCTTGCAAGGATTGACTTCAATTTTGAAAGAAATTTCTACTGTGGGTAAAATGCTATCAAACAGCATTGCATGCTACAGAGAAATATTTCATGAAAGGTAGAGGATCAATGCATCAAACTTCACTGCTGTCTTATTTTAAGAAATTGATACAGCCACTCCAACCTTTGGCAACCTCCACCCTGATCATTCAGCAGCCATCAACATCAAGGCAAGACCTTCCACCAGCAAAAAGATCACAACTCTCTGAAGGCTCAGATGATCATTAGCATTTTTTAGTGATAAAGAAAGTATTTTTAATTAAGACATACTTTTTAAAGAAATAATGCTATTGCACACTTAATAGACTATAGTACAGTGTAAAAATAACTTTTACATGTACTATTAAACCAAAAAATTTGTGTGACTCACTTTATTTCAGTGGTCTGGAAAGGAATCTGCAATATCCTGGAGGTATGACTATATTGATAAGTGAAGGAAGCTAATTTGAAAAGGCTACATGCTGAATGATTCCACTTATGTAACATTCCAGAAAAGGCAAAAGTATAGAGGAGTTTTGGGTTAGTTGAGATATGGTCAACATATATGTTTCTGAATTTGGAGAACTTCATGAGATGAAGTAAGTTTAAGAATATTAGAGACATACTCAGGTTTAACAGAGGAAAAAAGCATGAGAAATAGTATAAAGATTATATAAGAGGCTTATATTCTTATCAATCTCAACTCTAATGTTAAGAGTTACATATTACCAACATCCCCACACTGAAGGTCAAAGAGGTTTTGAGGTTCAAGATGGGTCTTTGAGGTGAGAGAAATTCTCAGCCTATCAATAAGAAGAAAAGGTGGAGCATCTTCCACAGAACTCTTCTGTGCCCGTTGTAAAAAAGTTTGAGTCAGACATAAACAGATGGAAATCCCTACCGTGCTCATGGGTTGGCAGAATCAATATTGTTAAAATGTCCATACTACCTAAAGTGATCTACAGAATTAATGCAATTCCTATCAAAATACCATCATCATTCTTTACAGATTTATAAACAATAATTCTATGCTTCATTTGGAACCAGAGAAGACCTCGTATAGCCAAAGCCATCTTAAGCAAAAAGAACAAATTGGGAGGCATTGGTATGCCAGACTTCAAACTTTACTCCAAGGTTATGGTAACCAAAACAGCATGGTACTTGCACAAGAACAGAGATATAGACCTTTGGAATAGGACTGAGAACCCAGAGATAAAACCATCCTCATATTGTCATCTAATCTTTGACAAAGCAGACAAAAGTATACATTGTGGAAAAGAATCTCTATTCAATAAATGGTGCTGGGAAAACTGGATTTCCACATGCAGAAGATTGAAACCAGATTCCCCACCTCTCATCTCTCACAAAAATCAACTCATGATGGATAACAGACTTAAACCTCAGACCTGAAACCTTAAGAATTCTGGTAGAAAATATTGGGAAGACTCTTTTAGACATTGGCCTAAACAAAGAATTTATGAAGAAGACCCCCAAAACAATCACAGCAGCAACAAAAATAAATAAATTGAACCTGATCAAATTAAAAAGCTTCTGCACAGCCAAGAAAACTGTCATTAGAGTGAACAGACAACCTACAGAATGGGAGAAAATATTTGCTTTCTATACAACCAATAAAGGTTTGATAATAAGAATCTATTTAGAACTTTAGAAAATCAACAAGAAAAAAATCAAACAATCCCATCAATAAATGGGCAAAGGACATGAACAGAAACTGCTCAAAAGAAGACAGAATAATGGTCAGCAAACATATAAAAAAGTGCTCAACATCTTTAATCATTAGAAAAATGCAAATCAAAACCACAGTGAGATATCACCTAACTCCAGTGAGAATGGCCTTTATCAAAAAGTCCCAAAACAACAAATGCTGGCATGGGTGTAGAGAGACAGGAATCCTCTTACACTGCTGTAAGACTGCAAATTAGTACAACTCCTGTGGAAAGTAATTTGGAGATACCTCAAAGAGCTAAGAATAGAAGTATCATTTGATCCAGCAATCCCACTACTAGGCATCTATCCAAAGGAAAAAAAGACATTCTATAATAAAGACATCTGCACTCGAATGTTTATAGCAGCACAATTCACAATTGTAAAGATGTGGAAACAACCCAAGTGCCCATCAATACATGAGTGGTTTAATAAAATGTGGTATATGTATACCATGGAGTTCTACTCAGCCACAAAATTCAATGGTGATCTAGCACCTGTTGTATGATCCTGGATAGAGCTTGAGCCCATCCTTCAAAGTGAGGTCTTACAAGGATGGTAAAACAAGCACCACATGTACTCACCATCAAATTGGTACTAACTGATCAACACTAAGGTACTCACATGGTAGTAGTACTCACTAGGTGCCGGTCAGGTGGCAGGGTGGGGGAGGATAAACTCACAGCTAATGGAAGCGGAGTGCACTATATGGGGGATGGGCATGCTTGTAGTCCTAGCTTGGGTGAGGAGAATACATTATATGTAACCGAAATGTTTGTACCCCCGTAATATCCTAAATTAAAAAAAAAAAGAAAAGGAAAAAAAAAAAACCAAAAGAAAAACTGAAGTCCTGAGCAGAAGAGCAAGAAATACAGTGATTCTCTGTCCTCCTTTCTCTCCCTTGAGAATATCTCATTACTTTGGGAGGGCAAATGCATGGCGTTTGATATTGACTGGAGGACCTTGATTTCCTTTAAATGATTATGATACTCTTTGACCTTCACTTGTCGTATTCTAAAATGTTTAAGAAAAAAGGAAATTATTCTCCCTCTGTGTCTCTTAAATTGTTGATTCTCTACTTTCATATTGTTTTAGCTTAATTTATTCCTTCTATCAGTAAGTACCATGTTTGTGAATGTATAACTGACATTCTGTTACTATGGGTCTCTTCTTTACCACTTTATACTAATTTCTTTATTCTAGGTTATTATGTAATTACTACTGCTGTATTATTCTATGAAATACATATATTCCTGTCCGTACCAGCTTATGGATATAATAGGATTGCAATTATCAAGCTACCTTTCTTTCCAATATCAACCTCCATCTGAGAATAACTCCAGCTTTTACCATAACCCTCTCTCCCAAATCTATCCTGTTGGAATAGTAAATGTCTAGGAAGTGACTCACATGTGCTTGCAAACTCAGCCTTCATGACTCTAAGTGATTTGTTTACATCTTTCCTCTTTCTGTCTTTGGCCCATGACTCCCTTCGTCTCAAGCAGGGATGCCTCAGCTCAATATTGGATTCATTCTGAGCCATCCCCTGACTTAACTGGAACAAATGTATTCAACCTTTGTGTGGATCAAGCTAGAAGTGCAGTGACTCTTTTCACAGTATCCTAAAGGGATTTCAGTGATGTACTTTTTATGATTTTACTCATTTTAAATTTATCCTTTTCTCACTAGGTCTTGGGCATGAATGTAGGAGAGAGCCTGGGTCAGTAGAGAGGTGAAGAGTAGCCACTTTGCAGAACGCAGCATCTTCCTTCCAGTTCAACATTGCCCAGGGGCTTGTGATCATGCATGCTTGAAGCTGTCTCTACCCCTAGACAAACACTTCCTAGGAGGCTCTCAGGCAAAAGTTCCCTGTGAGGTACACATTCCCATTCTTCTAGGATATGCCACATGTACGTCTGTGCTCATATACATGCATGCACTCACACATGCACAATCAAATCTTTGACTTAAATCAAATGACTTAATTCTAATTTTTTAAAACTTGGTGGCTTTTATTCTCAACCTATCAAAGACTCTACTGGAAGCATACCAGAAAGAGGTCAATGGTCAGGAGCAAAGAGGTCTTACACTTGTGTCCTCAAGTTGACATGGAAAAGGCCCCTTGAATTCTCTGAATGGGTCTTCATTTTCCTGCTCACATGGAGTACTTGACCATAGGAGACCCAGAGGTATGTTAAATTTATATATATATTAATAAAACATCTGAGTTGGTGGATCAGTGACATTGTTTCAGGTTCTGTATTGTCCTATACTTTCATAAGAATAGCTTGATCAAAAATATGTACTTTCTACCTCACCCAATCACTGTTCACTGGCAAAGACCACTGCGTAACAGAGTGGAGGGTTCCATTTAGGAAAGAACTTCCAATATAATGCTCATGGTTAAACTTTCGAAAGCAACAAGGTAGCCTTGACACTTCTGATAATTGTCACTGGAAGGCCATGTGGTGGGTTTCTGAAATATTTATACTTTCATTATCACATTTCTGCTTCCAGGATTGTTTTGGCATGAAAATTGTCCCAAATAAGAACTTTTTCTTAATTCTATAGTTAATAAGAGTTTGGAAAATTTATGTTATAGCCACTGGCTTTCTTTTTTAAATGAAACTCTTCTTTTATCAAAGTTTACTCATGCTCATTAAAAAAACCAGGAAAACACAGAAAGAATCACCTAAAATTATATCGTCAAGAAATAGTATGATTATTGTTTGCAAATATTTTTATTTTAAAGTGTTCAGACTCTTTGGACATCCAGGGTGATCTTAGGCAAGTTACTTAACTTGCTTTACTTACTTTCTGAGATACAGTTTTCTCATCTTAAAAATGGGAATAATAATAACCTCATAGAAATAATGAGGTTGTTGTGAGCATTGAATGAAATCAGTGTATATAAAACATAACAATGCCCAGCGCATAGTAAATGCTCAGTAAGTGCTAGTTAACATTATTATCATAGTTGTTACCACTATAGTGGTTTGTATTATTAGTATTTCCTTATAGTTTTATCCCTTTTTCTCTATATGATTATTTACATAGTTGGGTTCATGCTGTCAGTATAATTTTGTATACTGCTTAAAAATAAACATTAGAAAATAAACATTACCCAAAGTTATTGCAAACTCTTTGTGCACATGATTAAAAATAGTGAACTAATATTATACTTAGATGCCAAACCTTAATTTACTTAACTATTGTTGGATATTTATGTTATTCATAATTTTTCAGTATTACAAATAATGAGACAAGAAACATCTGTGCATAAGCTTTTATGCGGGTGCTTAAGCCTATTTCTTCACAGTGAAATTACCAGTTCAAAGTAACACTTGGAGTGTATGTAAAATTATTTTCTAAAAGGCTTGTGACAAATCATTTTCCCAAGGGCAGTGTGCAATTGGGCATATTTTGCTGAACCCTTGACGACATTGGAAATTGTTGTTAAGATTAGTTCTGAGTTTCACAGATGAGAGTGTATTAATTCTTGGAACACATTTAATTGAGCCTACTGTCTGCTAGAAACTATGTTGGGCACTGACATAAAGGAGGGAGATGATAGATTCAGTCTCTGTTTTTTATACTCTGGGGCAGATATAAATAGGAAGTAAGCACAACTCAAACGATCACTTGATTGTGAGTATGGTGCATGTTCTAAAGGAGAAATGCATGCTACTACGAATGATTAAGGAGGCAAACTAACTTAGTGTCTTGAGGGTCAAGAAGGCTTCTCGAAGACGGTGATGCTTTATCCGCTGCACACAGGATGCACAGGAATACCTGACAAAGAGCAGGTGCAGGGGAGGGCATCCCAGACAGCAGGACTGAGATGTGCGAATGTTGGAGAACACAGGATTGCGGCTTGCTGGAGGGGCCGAGAGACAGCCATGGTGGTGGGGCACCAAGAGCTAGGGAGAGAGCCTGGGATAAGATGGGGCTGAAGAGTTAAGGAGGACAGGGGCCTTTTCCTGAGAGTAGCAGGGAGCAGCTGAAGAGCTTTAGTATGAGAGTAACATTATCAAATTAGTGTTTTAAAGAGAACGAATTGGCTAGAATGCTTAGAGAATGGAGACAGGTGAGAAGGAAGGCTCTTGAGATGTATCTGTGGAGGGACAATGGTAGCTTGAGCTAGAGTGGGTACAGATGCAGACAGAAGCAAAAAATAAAAGATATATGTTATCTATAGAAGGTAGGGTCATTGACTGTATCTGGAAGGCGAAAGAAAAGACAAGCATATGTTAAATGTTATTTCTGGTGTGGGCAATGGGGTGGATGATCATGATGATGAGAACACAGGGCAGCAGCAAGGTTGAGGGAAAGGATTAGACTTCAAGGTTGAAGGTGCTAATTTGGTCTGAGAAATACAAGTGCAGCAGGTGAGGGGTCAGTTGAGGAAATATATCCAAAACCCAGACGAGAGATTTGGAATGGCAGAATAGATTTAGCGGTCATTAGGATGTAAGTGATACGTATATACACTAGTATAGAGATGATATATCAAACGATAGAAACTGATGAGATGGTTTAGGGACAAATGTTGAGTGAAAAGGGAAAAGAGCCTGCAATAAAGCCCTAAGGGATTCCAAAGATCAGTTAGAGAAGGTGAAGCTAGAAAAGTGTGGAGAAATGGTCAGAGGTACCGATGGAAGCTCGGATGTGTGGAGTCAGGGAAGCCAAGTGAAGGATGTGATCTCAGGAAGGAGTCGTGGTGCAAATTGCTGAATGGAAGGAATCCAGAAAGAGAGGGATTGAAAAGTGTCCATAGGACTTACAATAATCAGGTGGTTGCTAATTTTACAAATGTGCTTTTGAAGGTGTGGTAGGGATGGAAGCCAGATATGAGTGAACTGGAATAAGCAGAGCAGCTAAGTAACTGGAGGCAAAGCATGGAGATAAGTCTTAAGGAATGTTTTCTATAAAAAGAGAAAAGGACAATGGAGCTGTGGAAACTAGTGGAGATGCTTTTAAAACTGGGAAAGACTAGAAAATGTTTACATAATAATGGAAGGCTCCAGGGAAAAAAGGAGAGTTTGGAGATACAGGATGGGGAGGAGGAGATACTGACAAAGCCAGCTCCAGGGAAGGTAGAAGGAGGTGGGGCTCAGACACTGGTGGAGCAATTGGCCAGAACAGGAGGAGGAGCACTTTCTCACGGTGTTAGATGGAAAGAAGGAGAGGACAGGTGCATTTGTAGACCGGTGTATAAAATTGGTGGTGGGAACGTGAGGGGGTTACCATGTGCTGGCTTAAATAATCTCAGTAAAGATTGAAGCAAAGAGATCGACCAAGAGATAACTTGGATCTTTGAAGAATATCAAGCAGATATTGAAAAAGCTGGGTAAGAAAACATCATTGGGTCATCAGGTAGTTGTAGTTGGTGCTCATGTGTTTATAGTGGTGCTAACTTGACTACTGTGTGATTTTCATTCATTGTGCTCGGCTGTGTACATGCATGAAAAAAGTCGTAGCAAGATTTATCTGTGGTTGCAGATTTTCTAGGAGACTTGATGGAAGGACAGAGCAATATGGGAGTTTAGAGGTCCTGTGAGAGTAAGGGACTATGGGATCTAAGTTGGATGAGGAGGAAGATGGGGATGGAGGATAAGGAGACGGCTGGGTGGTCAGTGGATTGGATGTGATGATGTAGGTAACGCACAGGTGCTATGAGGGGTGTTGAACCAGTGGAAGGAGATGATAGACTTTTCATTAGAGACCTTGGAGGAGGTTTTGTTACAGGAAAATGAGGGCGTATTTTGGGGACTTTGTGGACTGAAGTGAATTGGTGGAGGGTTTTCTGTAGAAATAAGGAGGCTGAGGAAGGGGAAACTCTTACCATGCAGTAAGAAGGTCATCCTTGTGGAGCCATAAGAATGATGACTGTTAGGAGCTGGACCACAGAGGAAGTGGCTGAGTTGATGCCTTTGAGGAACAATGGAGAGTAGTGACCAAATGTCAGGAGAAGATGTGGGTAACAAAGAGGAGGGGGTGGTGCAGCCAGAATAGCTTTATTATTTCAACTTGTGCATTTTTAAATGGTACATTTTAAAGGTATAAAATTCATACACTGTAAAGTTTAACTTGGGTACATGGGTTCACACTTGTAACCTGCATTGCACTGGAGTCTGGTGACTTCTCTGCTCGTGGCCTTTTTCCCATTCATCTATTGGACTTTCAGTGTTTTTACTTATTATGTAAGTAATCATATATTATATAAATTTATATAATAAATTAATCTATTTATATAATATAAATATAATTTATATAGTGAATTATAATAAAAATTATATAACTTTTGTCTTCTATCTGTTGCAACTTTTCCTAAAGTTACTTTTTAATTCTAGATTTGAGGAGGAATTACTAACACAGAGATTAGAGCCAAATACAGAACTTGTAAGTTTTTATTTTAAGCAGCATATCTATGATTTTTTTGATTATTTATTTTATTAACTTGAAATTTAAAACTTTCTTCCAAAGCCAAATATTTGGTTAACATTGATTGTATTAATTTTTATTAAATATTTTAAAACAGTTTTGACATTTAGTATTTAACTTATTTATTTTCCTGAATTTTCTCTTGTATTTGCTATTAGGTAATTTTCTTTTCATAAGCCACCCATGAGGAATTAACTTTCCCATTGATTTCAAGCTACTGATGTGACCTTGATCAGATCGCGAAACTCCTGAGAGTTTTATAGTCTGCTCTCACAAGCCGGCCCGTGGGGCCCCTGCACGTCTCTGCTGCTTCCACGTCATCCTCTCTGCCCAGAGAACTGCAGGCATCCTCTTAGCTTTATTTGCCCTGATGAACGTTGTAATCGTGTCATCCAGTCCTCCTCAAAACTGGCCAGTTTTATGTAAGCGTAGAATTAAATTCATGTATTAATCAAAGAATTAAAAATTACATAGTACATATTAAGCTTCTTTATCTCAATAATTTTTTAAAAAATTTACACAATTTTTTAGTTTTTATTTTTAATATAATTTTACACATTTCTCTTTCTATGGTATTTATAATGCCATTTCTTTTATTTATATTGTTTATGAAATTTTTAGAAATGGATTATTCCTGGATATAATGAATAAGTAGATTTATCTTGTGTAAAGCCACTTTGAGGGATCAATACTTTCAACTTCATTACGAAACTCAGTGGATCATAAAGCCACAAATTCAGCATTCATAACTCATATTTTTTTAAGTTAGTTTAAGACCATCAATGCATTGTAAAAGCACTATAGAACATTCTTTCCTACCCTTCACCCAGCTTCCCCTGATGGTAAAATCTTATATAGCCACAGAATAGTATCAAAACTGGGCAACTGATGCTGGTACAATTGAAGTATAGACACTCTGTGGATTCACAACCAGGCATTCCTTTAAAAAATGAAATAGAACAGAGTGGAATGAACTGGAAAGAACATATCAGAAGGCGTCATAAGTAATAAGGGTATGTATGCTTTATGAATGTTTTGTTTTGCTTATACTGGGTTGGGGTACAAAATGTCAGGGCTGTAATCAAAAAATTAAAAAAATCATGCTAGATTCTCTTGTCAATTGTAATAATCTTTCTCAGTGTCTGAGCAGATTTAGATTGAGGGCAGTTGTATCTTTGCCGTTCTGTAAAGATTAAAAAGTAGGCATCCCCATTGTTTACAAAGCCCTAGGTCTCAGGAGGAAGGTCAGTCACTTCCCAGCTGCATGCCTCATGTCACGTCCCATGTCCCACTAAGTTAGTTATTTAGATGTCAGGCTTCGATTTGACGGTAGCTTAAGCTCCAAGTGTTTTACACACTGGGCAATTAGGATAATTATTTCAGACTATATTAATTTCAGAAGTGGAGGATCTGTGAGGCAATTTGGACGGAGAGAGTCGGGGAACTGACCAATGTCAGACAGGTCTGTCTGATGCTGACATTCACATTTTGGCATTTAACAATGTTTTGATTGAACAAAGACCTCTGCTTGCAGCATGTGAAGACTCCAGGAGAAATAGTCCTTAACTTGTCCTTCTGGTGTCTCCCAGTGGGGAAAGTCTTTGGAACTCTCAATTCATGGCCCCCGAGCTATAGTGGTTATGATGGAGGGATGTGCGGGTGCTATCGGCGGAGCGCGGTGTAAGGCATCTGGACAGGATGAGCGGTGGCCTCACCAGCAGGTGAGTGACCCCTGTCCTGAGTCTTGAAGGCTCAGGTGGACGTGATGCAGAAGCACAGGGGCTGAGGAAAGAGCACAGTGATGTGCTCAAGAAACGAGAGATTGTGGCACTGGGAAGTGAGAGGGCACAGAGATTTTTCTTCTCTTCACTGGTGCATTTTGGGAAAAATTAGACAGACAGTGAAGAAAATACACAGTTCTTGCAGTGGCAAAATGTAAGAAGGACCCTGGAAGTCAGAAGAGAGGGTGTCCTGCGTAGGTGCTGTCCTCTGAGACATCTGAACAGAGCTTCATATTTGCCATAAGGACGAAGGCAAATCCAGCGACGCAAAGAACCCATAAACCTCCAAAATCTTACAAGTGAATCAACTAATCGTCATCAAACACTTAATTGGGAGCCTGCCAAGTCTGTACTCCAAGCTCTATTCCTCATGACAGAAATATCCCAGGCCTGGCATTAGTATGCCACTGCGCTTGCATTCACGCCGCCGCGTCAGTCTGTTGTTGTGCAGCCAGCATAAATCAATAGTAACCACCCGGGGCGCAGGGATTGTTGGAGGTTCAGCTCACAATGAAAGCAGAACAAACCCCAAACCACAGGCGTACCCACAGCCTAGACCCCCAGGCAGCTCTGAGGCTCAGGGACCCAGGGAGCTATTCCAGCCCTCCGAGAGGACCATGGATTAGGAATAATAAATAAAGTTATTCACTGTTTAATCCTTTACCACCTGCATTCCCTGAAAACCTCAGGCAGTAAAGGGCAGCTTCTTTGGGGCCAGTGTGGGAGGAATTCTGATGCAGTCGTGTGCTGAGATCTGCACAGTGAGGCACCTCTGCCTACTCACCATCAATGTCTCTGTGTACCACAAGTGCAGAGTGTGTGGACCTAATGGTTTGGCTGTTGACGCAGTGGGTCCCAGCTAGTCACCCAGCGAGCCTGTTCTTAACCCTTTCCTAGACTCAACCCTGTTCAACATGTGATTGGAATTTTTTGAAAATAGAGATCAGAGACTTTATGAGTCTAGTGAATGTTGTTTTAAAAAATCACTGGAGGATGTTGCAAATATCAAAGGATCTGAAAATACTCTGGAAATCCTCTTTTGAGAGTCTTTTTGGGGAATGTAGATGTGTGTGTATGTGTGTGTGTGTGTGTGTGTGTGTGTGTGTGTGTGTTTGTGTGTGAAAGAGACATGCTGGTCAGGACCTGGGAGAAGAATCGCAGAACTGGAGATGATCAACCCTTCTCCTGAAGGGCCAAGAACTTCTATCGTTAACACTGAGTCCCCAGGACTTTGCTCCTCACCCTCTGGCTCAAAGGATTGAAGGACTTAATACTAGCGCTCCTTAGTCTTCTCTCCTGAAATTCGCCCCCTGTCAAGGTCCCAATGTTGAGGGGAGGTTTCCCTGCACAGGAGGGATCTAAGGCTGCAGAGGGTGCTTTGGACAGACTGAGATCAAATAGGCACCTGGCCATGCAGAGTGTGGGAGGGGGAACTGTTGGCCCCGGTCAGAGAAATTTAGGGCTTCTGTGAGTCTCCTCATCTCTAGTCAATAATGTGTTCTTGGATTTTGCCACCCTGTCTTGAGTTTCTGTTATTCCCCTCTCTAAGCGTCAGCTACCTTCTTGCGCCAGACTTGCTTCTATCCTTCCTCCTGATTGGTGAATATTAATCTAGTCCAAGGGCGAAAGTCTCGCCGTCAATGATCCACAACTTTTGTTTATGACATAAATGCTATAGCCTGAGATCTTCGAAATTCAGGTGTCTTTTATGTTGTGTCCGATCTCGAGAAGCAGCGTTGCTGCTGCTGACGGCAAAGGAGCGAAGTATAAGGGATGCAAATAACTGGGAAGATGACAGCATAAAACAGCATCCCGCGGCCCTTCCTTTTGGAGAGTAACCTTCTAGACGCTTGGGTGTCCACGATCCCCAATAGTTGCTAATAGTGTCTTGAACATTCTTGTAATAAGACATGAAAAACAAACATGAGGCATGGATATTGAAATAAGACAATCTTAACTGATGATTTGCTGGCAACACGAATACCTGGAAAATCTAAAGCAATATTATTATACTTCAAAATGTAGAAGAGTGGCATGGTGAAAGACAGACAGAACTCAATAGATTTTTTTTCACTTCAATCATATTCA
>CAUYSK010046881.1:0-15307 GCA_963575035.1 Avahi laniger
GGGACTGCAAACTAGCACAACCTCTGTGGAAAGTAATATGGAGATATACCTCAAAGAGCTACAAGTAGAACTACCATTTGATCCAGCAATCCCATTACTGAGCATCTACCCAGAGGAAAAAAAGACATTCTATAAAAAAGACACCTGCATTAGAATGTTTATAGCAGCACAATTCACAATTGGAAAGATGTGGAAACAGCCCAAGTGCCCATCAATATATGAGTGGATTAATAAAATGTGGTATATGTATATCATGGAGTTCTACTCAGCCACAAAAAACAATGGTGATCTAATACCTCTTGTATTATCCTGGATAGAGCTGGAGCCCATTCTACTAAGTGAAGTATTCACAAGAATGGAAAAACAAGCACCGCATGTGCTCACCATCAAATTGGTATTAACTGATCAACACTTATGTGCACGTATGGAAGCAACATTCATCACGTGTCGAGCAGTTGGGAGGGGGAGGAAGGGATGGGTATAAACACACCTAATGGGTGCGGTGCACACCATCTGGGGATTGGACACACTTGAAGCTCTGACTTGGGTGGGGAAAAGGCAATATATGTAACCTAAACATTGGTACCCCCGTAATATGCTGAAATAAACAAATAAAAAATAAAAAAATAATGAGGACAGGAAAAAAAAGATATCTTTAGAAAAATAAAAAAAGAGCAAATTTACCAATAGCTGATTTAAAAGAAATTTTAAAAGCTGAATTTTAGATAGAAGACAACGAAAATTCAGAAGGAGAAATAAAGAGGAAAGGAAATGATAAAATGTGAGTTAATGTAAATAAATGACTTATAAAAATAATAATAGTATTTTATCAGGTTAAACTATAATGTAGATAAATACAAAAACCAATTATATATAATCAGGAGAAGAACAGAAGGAACTAAAATATTGTAGAGTCTTTCTGTTTCTGGAAGGAGGGTACATATACACATTTTGGACTCTGACAAATTAAGAACAGAATATGTAGGTCCCAGGTTAACTGCTAAAAGAATAGATACAGAGGCTCTAGCTCCTAAATTCAAAGAAGGGGAAAAAATGATAAAAATAACCAATCCAAGCAGGGTGAGAGAGATGAGAAAAAGAAACAGGGCGAGTGTGAGGATGGCATGACATGCGGCGGTAGGTGCGAGTCCAATTCTTTACAGTAAGAATAATGGACTAAACACAGTGGTGGAGAGAGAGAATCTGATTTAGTTTTTAAAAAAGACCGAATGACTTTAGCAAGAGGTTCCTCTAAAAAGTAGAAAAAAAAATATTCCAGCAAATTCCATCCAAGGCAAAACTTGTGTGTAAATGTTTATATCAGACATAGTATACTTTGTGGAACATAATGATCATCATGAAATGCACTTGCTAATGATGTAGTGTTAAATTCACTGAAATGACACAACTGTGTCAATTGTGCATGTGTCTAATGCTGCGTGGTAAGGATATGGGATGCAACACTGTCTACGTCGTCTATCGTCCGTCATCAGACACAAATGCTGTGACCCAGGAGCATGATTAACTCCACTCTCCGCGCATAAAGGCCAATCAGAGAAGGCAGCAGCTTGGACCCTGAGTCAGGTGATGCTCCGAGAGCAGAGCCATGGGGGTGAGCGGGTAAGGGGCCCACAGCGTTCAGGGGAACTGCCACATTTAAGGGGAAGGTGGTGAAAATATATTGTTCGTTAGCTGTTTTGGTTTTGGTGTTGGTTTTAGTTTCTAAAGAAAGAAAGACAGACCTGGAAAAAAATTTAACAAGATCATAAAAAATCACTGCCACCGCCAGGGGCACCCAGAGCTGAAGGGGGTGCTGAATCCTCCCAGGGTTGCTGCTCCATTCTCAGCTGTCGGCTGCCACCCAGCTGCACCCCAGACAGGGGCCTGGCCCTGCTCCTGGCCCTGGACTGGCTGCTGCCTCTTCAGCGCTCACTGTCCCCGCAGTCCAACAGCAGCAGCCGCAGACTCCCACGGAGCAGGGCATGTTCCTAGAGCCCAAGCAGCAGAGAGCTTTGCACTGTCCCTCCCAGCGGCTTCAGGCTTTGCAGAAGGAAGAGGTTGAGAGGGCGTCTGGATCCTCCCCAGGTTAGCTGTCTGCGCCCCAGGAAGCGCTCCTGAGTGAGGACTTTCCCCGGGTCTGGGGTCCCTGGTCAGCTGGCTGTTCTCTTAGCCCACACTTGGCTTTTAAGTTGAGGAAAAGTTGACTGCTTTCTCCTTCACGGCTTTTCTGCCAGTTTCCTTCTCCTCCCCAGCTCTGCCACAGCTGAGCCGGGTTTTGAGGCCCTTGTCTCCTTTAGGGGACTTGTCAGTTCACTAGGGGACTCAGCAGATTATAATTCTGTACAGTTATTAAGTTTTCTCATTGGTGGAGCAGGAGAGACGCTTTCTGGCTGTTGTCTACGTCCTCCGGGGACAGAACTCTTCCCAAGTGTTTTTTTCACATGAAATTTTGCAAGCATGATCTCCCTCATTCCTTATCCATAAATTCAGATTCATTATGTTAAACAAATCTGTACATCAAGATCAATTTTGTGTTGAAATGGGCTGTTTCTCGAGAAAGTCATTGACGTTCCTCAGATGCTGTGTTCCCCCAGGAGGGGTGTGGACACCTGGGTTTCACTGGACATGGGCTGTCCTCTCTCCTGCTGGGCAGGGTCTCCTCCTCTGCCAGCGAGTGCCTACCACAGACTGAGCCCTTTCCCTCAGAAGCCATGGAGGGCGCGTGATCTACTAAAGTTTATGCTGGGTCAAGTCACTTGATTTATAATACCATCCATCAGCAGTTCACTTTCGTGTGTGCTAGACTCTGTGCAAACATTTTCTCAGTTGCAAGGAAGGTAGAGCCACAATTGCCCTTCTCACAAATAGCAGAGTCAAGATGTGGGTGTAGATTGGTCGCACAGAGTCCTTGGCCCTGGCAGGGCTGCCCGCACTCTGTTGCATGCCTCTGCCGGGCAGGAACCTAGGCTCAGGGGCTGCATGGGCCAGAGGCAGGGCTGGAGTCCAGCCTGGGTCTGTCCACCACCAGTGAGGATTCCCACCACAGCACATCTCATGCTGCTGCAGAGATATTGCCTTTCATGAAATCGTAAAGAAGGCAATGAGGCATGTTGCACTTTTTGTAATATATAAAAATAAATAAATGGCCACAGATAAAAGGCCTCAAGCTCTGCACTTATCTTAAGAGCTAAGGGGAGAGAAAGGTTATATTTTTTCACACTCAGGTGTCCCCATGGTAACATGAAAAAATCCGTTCTACTCTGCAAACCGCACTCCTGCTATCAAGACTCCCCAGGAAATGTTTGCCTGTTTGTAATCTAAGGTTAAAGAAAAATAGACACATATATACAATGCTTTGGAATGTTTACTTTGGAGAGCTTTTACGAGAGCAAAATGGACTCTGTTATCTAGCTCCCTGCAATCCTTCTCTCAGGGTAGACAGGAGCTGCTGCAGATCAGCTCTGCACAGGTGATTTCCATCTGGTGGGATCTGGTTGTGGTGAACTCGTGGTGGCAAACATCCTGCACCCTCCATCATCCCCTTGTGTGGAAAATGAAAGCAAGAGCTTCGGTGACACACAGAAAACAAAACTGCAATAACGTATGTTCAGAATCATGGACTGCATCACTTAAAAGGTACATTTGAGAGAGACCTCATTTTATTTATTCAGCAAGTGTCAGCAATTCCAGGCAGTCCAGACTCATTATTTAGAAATCCTAACAATCTAGTTGTCTACCAATAGGTAGAACTATAAATTAATGTAGCCAACAAGGAATGGCAAAACAAGTATTACTTCTTATTTATCTAATACAGTATATATTTTTATGTACTTTATAAGCCTATAAGTCAACAACGTATTTTTTAAAACAAGATTGAGAGGAGCGTCTTGATGGATTGTGGTACTCTCAATGAGTATGTCTTACCAACATTTATTAGGGCTATGTGCTCAATAAATAATAGCGTAAGGCAATACAATGGGGAAGGGAAGGTGTTAACATCAGGACCACATTCTCTCTAGGACTTGCATGCACAAATACTTGCTCTTCCTTTGTGATCTCCCAGGCCTTACATCACATTGCTCTTGTGGAGCTTAACACAAACAGTTGTTTTTGTGTACCATGCATCTTGTTTATCAAGACCGTGGAGTCAGAGTCTGCTCCCTGTTTGTATTCCTATAGTCAGAAGCAAGAGCATAATGGGTCCCCAATAATCATAGACACCAGTACAATTGAATTAGTAACAGCAACAACAAACACAACAAATAAGCACAATCCCTTTGAGTAGATTTCCATAAGAGGGAGGCACAAAATGGAAATGAAATTAAATTTGCACACACCAAGCAATCTACAGACATGATTACATTTCACCTTCAGAATGCCCTTATGCAATAAGAATTATTATTCCATTTTTTAAAATCAGGAAAGTGGGGCTCAGAGTGGTCAGGTGACACAGGACTAAGAAACGTCTGTGAGACAATAGCGAAGGGTAAGGGTAAGTAAGGGGTGAGGCAGTTGAACACATGCCTTTGGGTTTCCCGCCAGTGCAGGCAGAGCACCTCCTCCTGCTCCCCAGGAGGATGGACAGAAGAGAAAGCATCTAGGCTTTGGAAGCAGTTGTGTTTGATTGGGACTCCTTCACTTCTAAAAGTTACACAACCCCTGTGTGCCTGTGCTCTTCATTAAAATAGAGAAAATGATATTTAGCTCAGAGAGTTTTATGTATGAAATGCAAAGTGCCTCCTCGGTATATACATTGACTGGGGCAGAGGAAGCTCATAATAAAAAATAAGGCATAGCCACTTGCTCCAAGTCATTACAACCATAGGAAGATGTCATTTAATTCACAAATTAACAAATCTATGGTGTATTTTGGTCCAGTAATTGAATTTAGTGCAGTTCTTCCTGAGAAAGTCATTCTGTGTTGTATAATCCTTCTAATGAGCATGATAAAAATGTCTTCCCAAATTCTACATGTAATAAAATCTCTGCAAACCTATTTTATCAAAGAATATGTAGGTAATGAATCAAATGAAATAAGACCATTTCTTTCGCTCCCCAGTACGAGGGCACGCTCCTCAAGAGACCGTGCGTTTCTGCAAGGACATTTTACTGCCAGTGGTCCCAGGCAGCAAGCAATTCACATGACACTGTACAGCACGGCGCCTATCACATTATCTCACAGGCTGAGCTTCCAGTTTTCAGAGCTTGTTGATTTGTATCTCTTTAATCTGGCTTACATCTGCTTATTTCCTCACCATCCTGGTCAATGTTACAATCTAATAATTCAACATTGATGTTGAGATAAAATCTTGCAGTTCTGGGTATTTATATGAGAAGCTCACTTCTTTAACAATAGCAACTACAGTAGAAGTGTTCCTAGAACTAATGCATTTAATGCAATTACGGAAAATGTCAGGACAGCGCTGGGAAGGAAGAGAACATCAGGCAATTTATTATCGAACATAAGGGCAGCATACACAGAGAAGTACTTGATCAGGTCATACAGGTGTTGGTTTCTTGGAAGGCATCTATACCCAGTATCCAAGGAAGCAGTTAGAGAGTGGCTTGACCTAAATACAATGTTGGATTCATAGCTCCCTTCTTCAAATGTGTAATAAGAAACGTACCTACTGGTTGGTTCCAGGAATTGGGCCACCATTGTTCCTCAATACGCCCAGCAGGACGAATGCAAGACGCTTGCCTTCACATGCTGCCTGACACTGGCACACACCCTTCCCAGCTCCCAAAATGCCGCTTACCCTCTGTCCTTCACTTCTTACACTCTCCCTTAAAACCCAGCTTCAGTTTTATTTTCAAGTGCAAGAATTTCTTGACCCTCTGGAAAAAAAAAATCATATCACCTGTATTATTTCAGTGTCCCATAAATACTATTTTTGCTGCACTGATCCTCATATATTGACATTTATTTGTTTAGAAGTCTATGTTGAGTGTATAGCAGACGTTGAATAGTAATATATTGAATCAAATATATCTCTCTAGGATGGCAGTGTGATAAGACGCCTTGAATGCTTAGACATTGAGACTCAACTCATAAAAAGTAACTGTTTTTCTGTATTAATTCATTCAATCCTCAATTAAAATATTGAACAAGCATCCATTAGAGCCACACATTATGCAAATCTCCAGGGAAGAAAGAATAAATAAGCTTTTCTATTCTATTTATAAACCTGGCTAAGAAAAACATTTCCTTTTCCATTTTTTCAGAAAGAATTAACACAAAGTATTTTTTCATAGTCAAATTTTTGTAAATTGACTAATAGTTTTTATTGTAATTACTCTTCATAAAAATGGTGTAAAGTTTTTGTTTTTTTTTAGAAAAAGGCACTTAGAAGGTTCATTTCCTCAAAGACGTAGAAAGCACTTGGAGCATTATGAAAATAAATAACTGGAGCCTGAGGAGAGAATGAAATTGCACCTCTGTTAATTTTAACTTCACCATCTACTGTTACGGAGAAGTGTGCATTCAGACTAACTGGCAGTAACAACTGTGTGGAGGGAGTTCTCTGGGTGAATGGCATTATTTTCCAGCACTCATGGAACAGAGAAGAGAATTTCCTGGCTAGTCCTCTGTGGCACCCCAAGAATTAATAAACCCAGCTAAGTAAGAGGTGCCTCTACTAGCCTGATTTTCTCATCACTAAAATAAATGGGTTGGGGAAGACTGGGTGCCTTTACCTAAACGACTCTTTAATCTGTATCCTCATCTCACGCACACTGACAAAACACTCGTCAGCTTGGAGGGGCGGGAGATACGGAAGACTGCAGGAGACCCAGACAGAGAGAGGAAGGAAACGACCTCTATTCAACAACTATTCTACCTGAGGCCAAGTCCTCTTCCACCCTGACAGTTCAAGCTCAGTTCTGTTCTCTGAGATTAATAACTAATTTGGAGCTGGGGTGGCAATCTATATTTCCCTGTGTCTAATATCTACACCTCCATCTATGTCTACCTACCTATCCAGCTGTGCATACTGACGTTAAGACAGGTGGTAAGCAAGAGTGTTCACAGAAACAGCTCAGATGGGATCTTTGACGCTGGTACCTCCCAATCCTAATGCGTGGTGCTAAGGTGAGCATGGTAACTCCTATCGTAACGTGGCAAGTGCGCAGACCAGTGGTTCTCACACTTGAAGGTACGTCAGAATCACCTGGAGGGATAATTCAAACGCTGTTCTGGACCCTACCTAAAGATTTTCTGATCCAGTTGGTTTTAGGGGTGGTCCAAGAATTTGTATTTCTCACAAGTTCCCAAGAGATGCTGCTGTTAACAGTCCCAGGGCCACACTTTGAGAGCCAAGAGTGAAGCCAGATTAGGTGAGAAATGCCCATTTCATGCCTCAATCTCCTTTCCCATTGGTAAAAATGAGCCAAAGCCATTACATTTCTTCATTTTAATTGTTCATGTTCTCTTCTACAAATACTGTTTTCCCTTTTGGAGTGCAAGCACTTGGATGGCACCTGTTCATTGTCCTGTATCTATTTTTGGGTAAAGGACGTCAATGCAAAACATCAAATAAATTGTAAAAAGTCAGATATACTCAATATGACTTAATAAATGACTGTTGTTTCCATGAGAGGGCATAAGCTCTGCGTATATGCCCTGGCTGAGTGCCTGTTAGGTCCTGAGATTTTTCCTGGTGTTTTGGCCTTCAATCTTTACATTTCAGCTCATGGACCACCTGGCAGGCTTTGTTTTTTGAAGCATGTTGAAATTCACAAAAGTTTTACCATAATATTTTACCAGCAATAATAAAAGAGTCAGAAAATTTCAAGAAAGTATCTTCTCAAGTGTGTCTCACCTGTCTCCTTTCCTTTTGTACCTTTCTCTAACTATTACTATGGGGTTTTCTGCCCTTGATGACCTATTAATTTTTCCATTGTAGAAAAACTTCATGCACTCTTGGAAGCTCTCCTTGGCTCTTGAATTATTTTCTTAGGCTAACTTGTTAATGCCATTTAAGAAATATTTTTTCTTAATGAAATAACCTTAGTAATAGATTGTTTGGCTCTTGCTCAATTATAAGTAGTGAGATCGTTTGTGTTTGATTCAGTGGGAATTTGGGAGACTTGAAAATTGGAGGAAAGCTAGCAATTACAGGTAGCCCTGTAGTAGCAGACCTTAAAGCTCATCGTCTCACACAAGACTCACAACTATACCTGAGAGGTGATGCCTGGTCCCATTTTACAGAGGAGGAAGCTGAGCATAAAAAGGAAAAGGAATTTAACCAGTTTCACGTGGTCAGAGATGATAGCTCAGGGATTCAATCTGCATGTGTCAGGTGCCAACAACTCTACTAAATGATATTTCAGAGTTATACACACTGTAAGAGAAATAGTATTCAAGGCACTTGGCCATATTTTTCTTGATCCAGAAAAGTTACTGCTCCACTTCCAAATACGCTTTACAGGCTCTTCCGTTTGAATTTGAAAGATGTCTCCATTACTAAGTCAAAGAGACGGATGACAAAGTAGCATCTACATCAACTAACCGCTTCTCAGTGGCTCTGGAAAAAAAATCCCGAGTCCTGGCTCAGGGTTTTCCTCAGCACAGAAAACCATAATTATCCCCGTTTTTCTTTGTCTTAGTTACAACATGCTTCCTGGGGTCACAGGCTGCCTATTATATCTTGTAGTTTCCATGCTGGAAGGTTTAGATCAGAGGGAATATTTGCTCATTCTTTTACTTGCATTTACTATTAGGTTGGTGCAAAAGTTATCGCGGTTTTGGCATTGTTGAAATTTGCCGTTTGATAGTGGAAAACATTCGTAAATAAATGTGATTATGTTATACATCATTTTAATGCACTTTTCTCACTTTATGTTTTTTTCTAATGACTTATTACTTGCTGTTTATTTTATATTTAGTTTAGACTATGGAATTGGTGTTAGACAAAAAGCAAATTCTAGCAGTTTTCTTATTCGAGTTCAAAATGGGTTGCAAAGCAGTGGAGACAACTTGCAACATCAACAATGCATTTGGTCCAGGAACTGCTAACGAACATACAGTGCAGTGGTGGTTTAAGAAGTTGTGCAAAAAAGACGAGAGCCTTGAAGACGAGGAGTGCCATGGCCGGCCATCAGAAGTTGACAACAACCAATTGAGAGCACTCATCGAAGCTGATCCTCTTACAACTATACAAGAAGTAGTCGAAGAACTCAGGGTCATCCATTCTACCAATTGTTTGGCATTTGAACAAATCGGAAAGGTGAGAAAGCTCGATAAGTGGGTGCCTCATGAGCTGATCAAAAATCAAAAAATCGTCATTTTGAAGTGTTGTCTTCTCGTACACAACAACGAGGAACATTTCTCCATCAGATTGTGATGTGTGATGAAAAGTGGATTTTCTAGGACAACCGATAACAACCGGTTCAGTGGTTGGATCAAGAAACTCCAAAGCACTTCCCAAAGCCAAACTTGCACCAAAAAAAGGTCACGGTCACTGTTTCGTGGTCTGATCCACTACAGCTTTCTGAATCCTGGTAAACCATTCCATCTGAGAAGCATGCTCAGAAAATCGATGAGATACCCAGAAAACTGCAACACCTGCAGCCGGCATTGGCCAATAGAAAGGGCCAATTCTTCTCCATGACAACACTCGACCTCACATAGCACAACCAATACTTCAAAAGTTGAAGGAATTGGTCTGCAAAGTTTTGCCTTATCTGCCACATTCACCTGACCTCTCACCAACTGACTGCCATTTCTTTAAGCATCTCGACAACTTTTGCAGGGAAAATGCTTCCACAACAAGCAGGATGCTGAGAATGCTTCCCAAGAGTTTGTTGAATCCCAAAGCACAGATTTTTATGCTACAGGAATAAACAAACTTATTTCTAATTGGCAAAAATGTGTTTATTATAATGGTTCCGATTTTGATTGATACAGATGTGTTTGAATCTAGTTATAATGATTTAAAATTCATGGTCCAAAACCACAATTACTTTTGTACCACCCTAAATAAGAATAGTTTATTATTCACAGTTAGGTGCTAAGATGATGCAAATGTGAATAGGAGAAAATTTCTGATCTTTGGCAGCCATCAGATCAAAGGAAGCTATAAAAGGATTACCTGTGATTAGCAATCCTTACACCTTAGTAAAGGACTGTGAGGTATTACAAGAAATGATTTCAGGCTGGCAGGATTGGGGCCTTCTACTTAATGGAAGAAAGTAGCATTTGACCGTACTTGAATGTTTTGTTTTCAAATCTGTGTGTACCTGCTTCTGAGGTGCACAAAATGATCAACCGTGTTAGTTACAGGAAGAAAATATTAAATTTGTAATTCTAATAATTATCTAAATTTTTTCAAAAGCTACATTAAAATTTGATTTATTATTGAAATTGGCACTTTCATTCATGACCAAGTGTGGTACCTGTCACTGAGCTGTGGCAGAGGGAGGATGGCATCTGTGACACAGAGGAGTGGACACCTGACCTTCACCGGGTCCTTTGTCCTACTGAGCACATCACCGAGTGCCTGGTTAATAGGATTAATGGATTATAACATTTTGTTTTAATTAATTAACACAGAGAAATACACAGGTGGCTTGGAAATGTTTACATAGAATCATGAATTAAAAATATTAATAATTTTACAATGTAATCAGTAAGAACACGGCAGAACTCACATTTCTTCCTTGCCTTGTAAAGTTCTATTCCAATCACGTTGTAGACAGTGAGAATCTAAAAATCAAAAGGATCAAAAAGACTATTTAAATTACAGACTTATAGCAACAGTTATTACTTATATACCTCACTCAAAATGTATATTTTACCCTTGTTTATTTAATTTATACATAAATATGCAAATGATACATTGGTGAATGAATAAATGGATAACTAAAACCTAGAAACTATCTTTTTCTTCAAAATCTAAGTAAACTAAGACTAAGCATTAAGTGATTCACATCCAAAGATCAAAAGATGTGAAAGATAAAGACACGGGTTTTGAAATTTTTCTATGAATCCATCAAAGCGCAAAGTTGGAAATGTCAAGGCTTAGGCACTCATGCAAAAATTGATTTTAAAATATAAGCTCATAATAATAATACAAGTATTTATTTTTGGAATAAAACTACATATGTTACAGTGTGTACCAAAGATTTTTTAAACAAATAAAGTTATGTGATCTAAAATTTGCCTAAAGGGATAGGCAAGATTCTATACTCTAGTGATTCCAGTAACATCCGGAATAATTTGCCAGTGGTATGACTCAGTGCAAGCCCTAGTAAACGTGGCATCTCTAGTACTTGGCAGCACACTTAGTAATAACAGCCATTTAAAAATTATTGTTGAATAAGTATTACAATAAAATACACACAATTACAAAATAAATGTGTTGATATAAATTATATTTTCTCTTTAAAAAGAGGATTGAAAAGAGCAAAATCACATTTCTAGATTGTCAGTGAAATGAAAACTGAATGACTTGTCCAGTAGGAAACAGGTATCAAAGTCTTCCACAGTGTATGTATATATGTATATAAACAACATAAAATATTGTCATTTGGTTCAACAGTTGAAATTATATCAAGCATATTTTTATATCTTCTCCTTCTCTTTTCTCTCATAGTAATTATTTAACATCAGAATCATAATGTTTAAATTATTACTTATTCTAATTACTTTAGGCAACAAAAGATATTTATACCTTTTTAACAGCAAATCTTTAATTAGCATATTAATCAAAAGATGAATAATTTACAAGTTTGGTAACAGAAATGAATTATTCTGAAAGAGCTCCATGAGGAGCTCAGAAAGTTTACCAAGTTTTGGATGTTCCTGGGCATCTAACTATGAGTGTTACTACCTGTTCCTTCAACTATGCAGAAAAATAAGAGTGAGAATCTCAATGGATTAATGGTATTTAAATTATTTCCTAGGTTCACTCTCTGTCCTGCAGTTCTGATGTCTCATTTGGCCCTGGCTGAAACGTAAAGCCACAGTGGGACGCAATTAACTCCAGCTTACCCTGTAGCCATGACCCCAATGGCACCCAGACACGGCGTCAAGGACAGGCTTCTAGCTAAACATAGTGAACGCTGAGTTTAAGCCCTGAGTTGTCCTGAAAATGAAATTAGTTTGCTTATGAAGACACACTCACAGTAGCTTGAGGAGAGATGTGACTGAGATTTAAAATGGGATGCTTTCCCTCTGGGTCAACGCCAAAAAGTGCAGGGTCTTAAAAAACTAGCAGGATAAGATCCATCTGAAGACGTGTTTTTCTACCCTTAACACAACAGCACATGTCAAACAGCTATAAATAGATAACCCGGGTGAAGGCGTCATGCTCTTGAGGGAAGGGGGGTTCTAGCTTCTCTCTTCTCTGACTGATTTATTTAAATTCCTCACTTATCCTTTCAACTCTAACTTTGATACCAATAATTCATAATATAATAGCTACTGTTAACTGTAGCCACATTACACTAAGATAATGGTTAAAAAGCAAAAAAAACAAATGGTTATTCTGTGGTTTGGGGTGCATTATGTTTAGTAATGTGAAATGAGTCAATGTCAGGCAACTTTGGGGAAGGCACTGCTCTGACCCTAGAATCATACATCGCTCCCCCCGCCCGGGCTCTCCCCTATGTGCTAAGATTCATGTCTGGGCTACCAGGCACGGGCCGTGGGAGACAGCACGCCACTGGGAATGGAGCCATGTCTGCTAATGCCCCTCCTGCCCGCGCTGAACGAGTTCCAGGGCTGTGAGAGGGGACCGGCAGGGAAGCAGGTTGGAGGAGCAGGGAAGCCAGACAAGAAAAATAGCATGGGGGTGGGGGTATGGATGCTCTTTCTCTTGACCTTTCCTGACTTTGACATCAATTTTGATCTCCTGCTGTAAACGGAAACATGAACGAAGAAGTGCCCAGTACCACCTCCCCCTTTATAATCCAATGAGATTGTTTTATTTCTAACTAAAGTATTTTAGAGGATGAAAATTGTCTATGATTATCACAAAGGTACTTTCTAAAAGGGGCAGACACCAACATATATGTGTGTGTGTGTGTGTGTGTGTGTGTGTGTGTGTGTGTGTGTGTGTACATATATATATATATTTTTCTTTTTCTGCACTTAATTCAAGTGCAGTATTGTTCACAGGACTTTGAGATGAGTCACACTTTTTAATTAGTCCATGGGTTCTCATCCGTGCATGACTAAGCGCTATGTGCATCTGTGAGGCGGCTCACCATGATGCCCGTTAATCAATGTGTCAACAGGCATCCACTAGTAGATGCTCAATATCTGTTTGAGGAAGGAATACAAAGTGAATGAAGTAAATGTATAAATATTGAATAAAATCACAATCTTCAATTGCAAATAAATGAATGAATATAAGTATTACAGAGAGGGTAGTTGTGAATATTAATTATTTTTTTATTAGGTTCCCTTCTCTTTATGGGTACTGGGAAGTTGAAGATGCTTTATCTCAGGGATGGGCCTCTGGCAGACACTTTCTGCAGGTCCGGAATCTGCTGCAATCAAAACAGAACCACTGTGGAGCTATGAAGCAGACTTCCCAAGCTCGGAGGGAAAAAAGGAGATCGTTGACTTACTTACCGATGCTTTCCTTCTGTGAGTACCTAAGGAGAATGGGGATGCGCTCAGAGTTGGGGCCACATGTGGGGCGGCGGGCAGGGCTGTGAGGAGACCTGTGGTCCTGTGGTCCCTGCGTTTGCTGGACTCTCCCGCGAGAGGTGACAGCGAGGTGACAGCGAGGAGAACCAGCCACGCCTGCCCCAGGCAGTCGTTCGCTGCTGCTGCGTGTCGGTCTCGCCTTTAACCTTCAAACCTCATGGTACTTTGAAAATTAGTTCTAAATTACAACACTGGGTCAGTTAAACATGCTGTGTGGGACTTCATTTTACAGATGTGAAAAACACGAGTGAGTGTGAGTGTGCGCGTGCTCACACACATGCCAAGGAAGTTATTTTTTTTTTACAATAAATTATGATTATATTTAGAACGGACATCCGGCTGACTTTACAAGTCTAAGAACCAATGTCCTTTAGAGCCACCGAAGTCCCACTTGGCAGAAACCTCTGTGCTGAAGGCGGCAACGATTCTCGAAAGCTGCCTGTGCTGGGCGCAGGCGCCGCCGCGGCGGGAGCGCCGGTTCCTCAGAGGCCGCGCGGGGAGCCGCGGCCCCAAGATGGCGGCACCGGGAGGCGGGGCCTTCCGGCGGATGGGGCCTGGAGGGCCCGGCTTTCCCGGATGGGATCGGGCCTTACGAAGGGGCAGCAGGGGACTGCCTGGGCTCGTCCTCCGTGCGGGCACACGGCGAGCCCTCGAGGAGGAAAGGAGCCCTCCCGGACAGCAAACCTCTGGTACCCGATCTTGGACTCCCCGGCCTCTGGAGCTGTGAGAAATAAGTCTTGTTGCTGACAAGCTACCCAGTTTATGTTTAGTCCTGGCAACATGGACAGACGAAGGGGGCGTCCCTCGCTTATTCCGCTGAACTCTGTCACAGACAGTCCGGGCTCCTCGGCGAGGACGTGGCTTTGCCGGGCGCACCACCCGGATGTCCGGTCTCCGCAGCGGGGCGAGGTCTGGCCGCGCCCTCCAGCAGGACGGCGGAGGCTGGCCACCCGCCTCGACGCTGCTGCACGGTCTGGAGCAGCAGTCCGCAACCTTTACAACACCACGGTTTCCCACAGAACAGGCGGGGTGCAGTGCGGGGAGGGCAGGGGAGGGTCGGCGCCTCGGCCTCACCTCAGGTGGTTGGGCCCCGAATCGCAGGCGGAGCACAACCCCCATGCGCAGTGTTCGGTGGGGTTCGCTCCCGTGAGGGGCTGATCTGACCGGGAGCGGGGCTTGGCGGTGATGAGAGTGGTGGGGAGCGGCTGTAGGTGCAGGTGGGGCCCTGGGAGCAGGTGGGGCTGTAGGTGCAGGTGGGCCTGTGGGAGCAGGTGGGGCCGTGGGTGCAGGTGGGGCCGTGGGAGCAGGTGGGGCCGTGGGTGCAGGTGGGCCTGTGGGAGCAGGTGGGGCCGTGGGTGCAGGCGGGGCCGTGGGAGCAGGTGGGGCCGTGGGTGCTGGTGGGGCCGTGGGTGCAGGCGGGGCCGTGGGAGCAGGCGGGGCCGTGGGAGCAGGCGGGGCCGTGGGTGCAGGCGGGGCCGTGGGAGCAGGCGGGGCCGTGGGAGCAGGCGGGGCCGTGGGAGCAGGCGGGACCGTGGGTGCAGGCGGGGCAGGCGGGGCCGTGGGTGCAGGCGGGGCCGTGGGAGCAGGCGGGGCCGTGGGAGCAGGCGGGGCCGTGGGAGCAGGCGGGACCGTGGGTGCAGGTGGGAGCAG
>CAUYSK010046882.1:0-60915 GCA_963575035.1 Avahi laniger
TTATGATGTGCCATTTTAAAACTCTACACAAATTTACTCATTTGAACTTACAGCAATCCTGCGATGTATGTACTATCGTCATCATCATTTTACAGAAGCAAAGCTGAAGACGCAGGGAGGGTAAGCAGCTTGCCCACAGCTCCACGGCTAGTTAAGTGAGAGCAGTCCGGGTGCCGAACCACTGTGCCACGCGACCCCATGCTCCCTGATTTCTCCGCGAGTGTCTCCTGTGAGCCTGGCTGTGCGTTCTGTGCCTTTCCATATGGTGTCCGTGCAGTGGGTGAACCATCAGGAGTGATAGGGGACAGTACTAAGGCCCTGTTGACAGACAGCGGTCAAGCAGGCTAAGGGGGTCTGAGCCATGCGGGGGACACGCCCAGGGCCCAACCAGAGAGGGAAGCCAATACGCCCCAGGCTGAGGGGACAAAGGGAGGACTTGGAGACAGAGGTGATAGTAGGAGAAGGTCACTGGCTGCCACTGCCAAGCCACTCCCTGGCAGGGAGGGAACCAGGATGCTGTGCCCTCACCCCTCTCGTCCCACCCTCTGAGCTCCCAGTGGTGCCAGAGCCAAGGCCCTCAGAGGCCGGCCTCCCAGGCAGAACAGTGGAGAAAGGGAGGGTGGTCTGGAGAGTGGACAGACACCTTCCAGCCCAGCAGAGTTTAAGAAGCTGAGACTCGCCAGGTACGGCGGCTCACACCTGTAATCCTAGTACTGTGGAAGGCTGAGGTAAGAGGATCACTTGGACTCAGGAGTTCAAGACCATCCTGAGCAAGAGCGAGATCCCATCTCTACTAAAAATAGAAAAATTAGCCAAGTGTGGTGGCGCGTGCCTATAGTTCCAGCTACTCGGGAGGCTGAGGCAGGAGGATCACTTGAGCCCAGGAGTTAGAGGTTGCAATGAGGTATCATGATGCCACCACACTTTAGCCCAGGCAGCAGAGTAAGACTCTGTCTCAAAAAAAAAAGGAAGCAGCAGATGAGACGAAGACAGGTTAAGCAACTCGCCCAAGGTCACCAGCTCTAAGGTGAGGGTCCAGGTTGACTTAACTCCAGAATTCTTTCCACAGCTGCCCCCGTGGCCCGAGTCGCAGCGAGGAAGGCTTCAGTGTGTGCACAGTGGTGCAAGCCGTCATCAACAACACTGCCGGCAGTGTTTCTGTAATGGGATTTTAATTCACTCCCCCCATCGCCCTGCTGAGCTGAAAAGTACTCCTGTTTGTCTATTTCTTGTTAGGCCGCTTCATACAGCTAGGAATAGGAGGCAGCCCCTTCAATCCCCCTCCCTCTGAGGGGCCTCTGGCACTCTGGGCCAAACCCCTTCCTCAGGGACCCCAGAAGTTTCTGCAGATGCTGCCATCCCACTGTGGCCAGGGAGGCCAAGTTAACCAAATGCACCTTTGGAAGCAGGGAAGGAGCTGGCCCCAGCCTCAGGACACTGCCTGGCATCCTGGCAAGCCCAGGAAGTGGCCGTCCACCCTGAGCACAGGCTCTGAGCCCAACAGAGCCTGGTTCCCAGCGCCACCCTGACCTTTCCCATACTGGGAGGCACCCCCACCATCACCCCATTGCTCAGGCTAGAAGCCCCTGTGTTCACTCTTGTCCTCTGTCCCTGCCCCCACATCTGATCATCAGTCCATCAGCAAGTCCCTCCCAGAGAACAGTCCCCTACTCTGTGCCCAGCCTCACGGGGGCCGGGGGTGGTCTCCCCCTCTTTGGTCAGTCTATTCCCTTTAACACTGTGTGTGCTCCTGCAAAGCTGTGCGTAAAGTTCATGTTTGTAAATGGAATCCCAGCACGCCATTGGCTTACTGAAGCTCTCTCTGAGATTAGCTCCCCAGTGAATCCTAGCATTTTAACCCTGTCTCTGCCACTGGAAAAATCTGGAATTTTCCAAAAGGTATTTTGCACTGATCCATTCGGCTTCTGCCCATAGGTTGTTCTGTGGGTTTCTGTTAACCACTGTTCTGCGTCTTGAGCTCCTAGGAGCGGGTGCTCGGGGTGCCCAGGGTGGCATCCTTTGGTGTTGAGGGGACGCTGGTGCCGATCTTAACCACTGTGCTGGCCACTCTCCATTTGACACGCCCCACCCCGCCACAGCCATTCCTCCTCCTCCCCTCTGCTCTGCGCCTTGGGAGGGCGATCTCTACAGGCTGTATCAGCTGGGCCCTTTGCCCCCTGCCTTCCAGCGAGTTGACCAACCCAAGGCACTGGCAAGACCGAGAGCGGGAGCAGGAAGAGCTGCGGGTGCTTACTCCACCCACGCCCTCCCTGCCTGCTGCTGTTCCGGGACCAGCCCAGAGCCCGCTGGGGCTGTGGTTCCTGTTGGGTGGCCCCGGCTCCAGGCTCTGGTCACACCATTCCTTTCCCCTACCTCTCTGGACCTAAAGTTGGCGAAGTCTGCCCACTCTTGCTGGTCACTGGATCCTGCACCATCCAGAGTTGGTTCCCTTGACTCCGCTCACAAGTCTCTAAGTGGCCTCTTCATTAAACTGTCTTGGCTGGAACCCTTTGAGGGTGCCGTCTGCTTCCCGCGGAGCCCCTGCCCGGTGCAATGGTGGTCATGATAATGATGCTGCCACACTCTGAAATTCAAATTCAAAACCCTGACTCCCAGCCCCTCCCCCCCAGGATCTCGGGTAACTCACTTCTAAGACACAGGTAGGTTGGAGGGAAAATTAGATGGCTCCATGTGGGAAGAAGGACACCGAGGCAGGCTCCCTAGGGCACTGCTGACATCTGGGGCCGGAGCATACCTTGTTGTGGGGCTGGGCAGCTGTCTTGCACATTGTAGGGCCAGCAGCATCTGTGGCTTCTACTAGATGCCAAGAGCACCCCACTTCCCTGTCATGGTAATCTCCAGACATTGTCCAATATCTCCTGGGGGGCAAAGCCGCCCCTGGTTGAGAGCCCCCACCTTCCAGGAGGGTGTGGCACCAGCTGAGGACTGACGGGCTGGTTCGCGTCTTAGGAGAAGGGAAACAGAGCAGGCCACCCGGCTGGGGACACTGCCACATGCTGTTCTAGCCCCCCGACAACCAGGCAGGGCCCCAGCTTTGTGAAACCCACTCCTCACCCTCAGCTTCAGGCCCTGCCTGGCCCTGGTGCCCCAACACAGGGCCCCCAAACCACTGGCACCTCCCGGCCCCCTCCAGCCTTCCCAGCCCTCCCACGCCCCCCTCCTTCTCTCCCCTTCCCCGCCTTGGAATGATTTGGGAGGCAGCTGGCAGCAGGGGAGTACAGCTGCCGCTAAGTTAGCCAAACGATTTATCTTAAGATTCATGCAGAATTCATTGTGTGGGGACCGGGGTGGGTTGCGCTTTAATATTCATGCAGATTTGGAAGAAATGTTAATCACGGGTTTGGGTAATTTGCACTTTTGCTTAATTCTCCTCCTCCCTGGCTCGCCGGCCCCCTCGCCCCCGCTCCGCTCCCCTCCGTGTCCTGGATTTCCTCCAGCCACCACGCAGCTGGGGGGACTCAGAGGTCGGGGAGGCGCAGACCTGCTGTCTCCCCTGGCCAGGGGCCCCACAACACCTCGGGGCTCGGAGGGGTAGATGGGTGGGCAGAGGTGGGGAAGAGCTGCAGGAGCCTCTGGGACATCTTGACGGGAAATAGATAACCTGCTATGGCAACCAGATATGTGCAAATTAGCATTGATTATTCTCAAATTAACAGCTTGGGCATTTCAAACCCCAAACAAGGGCTCAGCTCTGCTCTGATCTCTCCCTCCCCTTCCTCTCAGTGCCCCAGCCTGTCCCCTCCTCCCCACGTGACAGCTGTCTGGGCCTGGTCAGGGGCAGAGGCAGGCTTCCCGGGGGAGGGGACCTGGGGATTTCCACCAGATCTCATGGTGGCCTTCTTGCTATTGGCTTTGCCCAAGCTCGTGGAGGGGAAAGAGAGAGAGAGAGAGAGAGAGAGAGAGTGAGAGTGTGTCTTCTGGGAATTGTCCATGGTTCTGATTGCCCAGTATGGCCAATCCCACCTCCCCTGGCCTGGTTTGAACCCCACTTGTGTGGGGAAAGGAGCTTTAGGGCTTGCGGCCGTGTCCTGTTGTGTCTCTCTCCCTCCCAGGGGAGGTGGAGACAGCTAGAGAGGGCCCCAGGGGGTGCAGCGGAACCCCAGAAGAGCTCTAGAAAAGCCCTGAGTCCCCAGGCAGAGGGTCCGGCATCCGGAAGGTCCACACACTCTCTATTCTCCCCTCTCCATTTTACACATAGGAAAAGCAGAGCCCAGAGAAGGAAAGCCACCCAGCCCAAAGTCACACAGCTCGCTGGTGGCAGAGGGAGGTTGAGTCCAAGTTTGCCTGAGGCCCAATCGGATGGCTGTAGCGTCAGGGTCCAAGCAGGAGAAGACACCAGCCTGAGTGTCAAGAAGAGAGGGGTTTGCACAGGGACTTGGCCGCACAGGGGAAGGAAGAACGGGATGGGGGCGCGACTCAGGAAATAGCCGCAGCAGGAGCTGCCCACCCCAGGCTGGAGGGACAATCAAAGGAGAAGGACCCAAAGCCGGGAAGCTGGGATCTATCTAAAAAGAGCAGGGGTGACAAAGAAATACAGCAGTGCCGGGGAGGAGGAGAAGAAACACCCCAGCTCCTCCCTCTGCTTGTCCTCCGATCTCTTGCCAGGCCTCGGTGGCCAAAACCAACCAGGAGCCAGCTGCCCCCGCCACCCCGAGATGCTAGGCAGAGCAGGAGGGGCACGAAAAATTGGTCTGAGACCGGCAGACAGAGGCCAGTGTGAGGGCTTCCAGCCCAGATATTGTCCCCTCCCTCCCTCAGGCCTGGCCGTCAGGTGGCTTGGCAAGAGGAGGCTGGAAGGCCCGGGAGGAGGGACGTCCAGTGGCCATCCTATGCACCGGAGCGCACAGGGACAGCGCAGCTGGGCTGCACAGAAAGAGGGGAGCTGGGGCTGGGGTGATCGTCCCTGCCCCCTTCCTGGTTGTCTCTCTCCTCCCGCCCCGTCCTCCCTCCCTTGCTGAGATCTGGTCGCCTTCCAACCCAGCAGCTAGTGTTACCTGCCACAGCCTGTCAGCTCCCCCACCCCCACACCCCCGCCACCACCACCACGCAGCTGCCTCTGTCTGGGCCCAGAATAACAATCAGGAAGCTACAGACGCAGCAGAAACACAACAGCAGCCCAGATGGTCACCCCTTCCTCTACCGCTTCCTTGTTGTGAAGACTGGGTGTCCAAACCCCCAACACTACCCACCCTCCCAACACACACAGGCACCCACGGTGTCCTGGAATTCAAGTTCTCTGGGACAGCTCTCAGGCCAGACCATGTCACAGTGCAGCAGACTGTCTGTTAGAGCAGAGGGTGAGTGAGGTGTCCATTTAAGAGCACTTAAACATGAGCCAGTCTCTACAATGTCTAGTGAAGGAGAAAATCCTCACAGCGCCAAGAGCAAATCTTTGTCCAAGAGAGCACCCCTTGAAAATGAAGGGTGCACCACAAGGGTACCACCATCTGTTGCAGGTGAAAAGTGTAAATTGTGACATTCCCTGGGAGCCCTGGAATGCAGAGGACACCTGGAATAGGTGGTCCAAGGGTCACCCAGGATAGAGAATCCGAGGCAGTACCATATCATTGTGCCTGGCACGTGATGGGCATTTAGGAAAGTGCTTTTGTCTGCCTAACATACCAGCCCCTCTTTGAGCTTTTTTGGGAGACCTTGTATGCACTACATGTCGTTCTAGAAGGCTTCAAACACAGTGGTATGAGAGTTCTCTCCTCCTGTTTACAGCTGTGATCATGTGACATCCCAGTGTGATCATGTGATTGAAGTGTCACGGCGCTGCATTCCCCTGGCCAGAGTAATTGGTTCAGAGACAAGCACGTGGTTCAAGCCAGCCAATCAGAATCTTGCCTGGGACAGATCTATTGACTTTGTTGGAAAAAATGATACTTTGGCAGGTTCATAGATTGTAACAAATGTACCACTAGGTGCAGAAAGTAGATAGTGGGGGAGGCTCTGGGTAGGGGCAGAGGGTATATGGGAATTCTGTATTTTCCACTGAATTTTGCTGTAAATCTAAAATTCTCTAAAAAATAGTCTATTAAAAAAGGTTAGGTCTTTAAAAATCAAGGGGAAAAAAACCCAGAAAGATAGATGTGAATGTAGAAAAGGAAGAAACACAATGTAAGTTAATATTAAAATATTTCTATGTGTGAGTTAGAGGGACCTGGAATTTCGCTTTACAAATGAAGAGCTATTCTTATGTAATTATATTAATATATGTTTTTTTGGTGGGGGAGGCATTTAGAGTGCAGGAATTACTTAAATAGCTTAGCTTCTATTGAAGTTCTTTTGTGTATGGGGTATGAGACAGTATGAATGCCCATTTGTACCTAACTTTTTAAAAATCATCTTTATTGAGCCTGAATAAAATTCACGCATTTGTGAAAATAATAATAATAGTTTGCATTGCGGTTGCTAGCGCTGGGGGAGAGTGTGAGCCTGCAGAGCCAATGGTCATGCTGCCTGTGCCGTGGAGGAGAGAGACAGAGGGTGCTGACAATGCTGTGTGGACCCCTGGAAATACCCGGGCATAAAGCCAGCACAGCTCTTGGACTTTTCAAACACAAGGGCCTGTGAGTTCCCTGACTCAAGTTGGATTTCTGTTGCTTGCAACAAAAAAGTCCTAATAAAACAAACAAATGGATGAATGCACATGCAAGTCCAAGCCTCAAAAGGGAAAGAAACAAACTTCAACTCCTGTTCCTGGGCTTCACTTAAAGAGATCTACGTGGATAGAGCAAGGTGGGCCAGCAGGGCCTTACCCGAAGCTTAATGGCAGACAAAAACCACAAGCACCGTTTGTTTTATAAAACTACCTGTGAAAGGAGGAGTACAGGCTGGTGACCCAGGTCAATGCCATGGCTTAAAGGTTTATGCAGAAGAGCAGATTTTACTAGAAGGTGAGGCTGATGTCAGAAGCTCCCCAGAGCAAATCATTTTAGCACATTGTTTGCACATTGGGAGTTGTTGGCTGAGCATGGAAATCTGAACTAAAGGGAGCTGTGACCTTGACGCCCTTGGAGGACACTGCTGCAGCCTGGGCTGGGAATAAGACCATGTATCGCCTGCAGTTAACTGTCATTCATTGAGCTGCGCGGGACCAGTCTCCAACAGCGGCACCATGTGGTGACGGGAAGTAGTGCGGCAATGGATGGATGAGACAGCTGTTCTGTGAAGTCCCAGCTGATGGACTAGAGCTGTGCCCTTAGTGCAGTGTCAGTCCCTGGGGCTGTGGGACCACCCAGCTGTGAGGGAGGCCATGGAAGGGGGATCTGCAATATTCTGAGTGTTCTGGCAAATAACTGGGGACAAAATAAGAACTGAAATCTACATCCCAAACTGGAAGATCAGGTCATATATTTTTCCCAAAATGTTCAAGCTAGAAGGTCAAGAGCCTAGAACTCTGACTCCAGCCTGTTGCTCACCCAGTGTGTGACCTTGGGTGACTCATGTTCACTTTTACTTCTTTATTAACACTTGTTCCCGCACCTGCCAGAGAAAGGGAAAGAGAAGGTCCAGGGACTCCCCTTCCCATGCACAGGCTCTCTGGCCGGAGCTCTCCAAAGTCCTCCCCTGTAGAGGTGGCAGTGGCTGCAGTCCAGCATGTCCTTCACCACAACACCCTCCATGTCCTGGGGCTAGATGAGGCCACCCAGGACAGCGGACATGGGAGAGAGGAACAGGACGCACAAAGCGCGGTGCTGCGTCTGGGGGCGGCCCTAGCACTGGCTGTTTGGGACGACCTCCCGCCAAGCAGCTTCCACCAGCCCCAGAGGCTGGGACACAGACCTGACACCCACCCTGGGGTCCCTGCACCTCTCCCCCTACACCCACCTTTCTCTAAAGAAAACACGAGCAGGGCAGGAGCACCCCTGGGTGCTGGGCCACAGGGTGCCTGTCTGACACCAGGCGGAAGGAGAATCCTCAGTTGGGGTCAGAGGGTCTGACCTAGAGGGAATCTCTGAAATGTTTTCTAAGTACCTCAGTTTACAGACAGGGGCACTAAGGCCCAGCAGGGGAATTGAGTCAAGCAAGCCTCCCGAGGGGATCACCTGTCCTGACCCAGCATTCTCTCCCCTGCGTCACCCTCCTCCCAGCACCGTCGGTGGCAGGGGTGATCTGGGCCCCTGGGCACGGCATGGCCGGCTGATGGCCGCGGAGCACGGGGTGGCAGCAGGCCCCGAAGCCCATCCCCCACTGCCTTTCTGCCCAGGCAGGGGGTTCTGAGCCCACTGTAATCCCCTGAGCTTTCAAAGACCAGGCCAGGAGCTGCAGAAGCTCTGTCCGAGAGAGTGCAGACTTAAGGGGGATTTGGGTTGAGCTCGGAGAAAGGGAGGGGAGGGGCTGAGGCCCAGAGGTGTATTCCGAGGGAATAGTTGGGGATGCAGAGAGTGCTGTGTGTCAAAGCCAGACCGGAGCTCAGGCATAAACCCCTTGCCCTCCTTAGGGGGAAAATATACAATCTGCTTTCAATGAAGGCTTTAAATGGAACGTGTCCAGGCGGTTCAATGTTCTCTTCTCAGAATAGGCCCCTCGGTCCCATCCTCCCTGAGCCGGCAGCTAAGAGAGGGCGTTTCTAACTTTGCCTGACATTGGAAGCCTGGCCCGTGCAGTGTGCCCTGACAGAGACAGTGCGCTCGGCGCAGGCGGGGAGGCCCGCTTAGGTTCCGGATCGGGACTGCCTCGCACCGTGGCCCTGCCACTCACTGGCTGGGTGAGCGTGGGAAATTACGTCTCTGAGCTCCAATCTCTTCATCAATAAAACGGCAAAGTAGCATTACCGACTGTGTTAGCTTTCTATGGGTGCTGTAACAAATTACCACAAATTCAGTGGCTTGAAACAATACAAATTCATTATCTTACAGTTCCATAGGTTAAAAGTCCACCTCGGGCCTCACCGGGCTAAAATCGAGGTGTCGACCGCGCTGCATGCCTGCTGGAGGCCCTAAGGTGGATCCTTTTCCCGCTTTTTCGTGCTTCTAGAGGCCACTCACACTCCTGGACCACGTCCCTTACCTTCACCTTTAAAGCCACTGGAGTGGCATCTCTCCGACCTTTCTCCGGTCGTCACATTCTATCTCTGTCCCGCCATCCAATGTGATTCCATTGGGCCATCCCAGTAATAATCATAATATATAATAACCCCCCCAACCCCTAAATCCTCAACTCAAGCACATCTTCAAAGTCACTTTTGCCAGGAAAGGTTCCAGGGATTAAAATGTTGACATCCCTTTTGGGGCGGGGACGTTACCGTGACCAGCACACCCACCCTTAGTGCTGCTGAGTAGCTTTACCGAGATGATGCATTTACTCAGGGGTTAGCACAAGGCCTGGTGCAGAGTAACCACTCAGTAAAGGGCAGCTGTTTTCATCAACATGGCCCCATCTTGTGATTTCTTAAAAGGGCAGCCCCACTTGCTTGGTGACACACTGGGCCCCACTACATGCATGCTGGCATGCATGCAGTGACCAGGGCACATGTGACAGGCCTGCCACCTCCTCTCTCTCCATGCACGGCCTGCCGCTGGCACAGGCTTCAGATGCTGCCATGCATTTTGCTTGCACCCATGCATTTGCATCCTCTTGCGGTGCCACAGACATCTGCACAGATGTTCATGTGTGACAGACACATGTGCACATGCATGATCTGCCGCTCGGGCCCAGTGAAGTGCACACACACGTACACAGGCACACCCACACTTCCCCAGACAGAGCCCCCTGCTGAGACAGGGCACCGCCTGCTTTCCCTGGTCCTGAGCAGATGGCGCTGCCTCCATGCCCCAGGGCAGCATTCGGGTGGTGCCAGGAGCCCCCCAGCCTGCACACAGCAGCCGCCTCCCTGCCCTGTCCGGGTGTCGCCGCCTCCCGCTCCCGCTCCGAGCCCTGGCTCCATTGATCGGCCTTGCAGCTCAGCAGCCGGAGATGTGCCCCAGCTGGAGGAAAACACTTGTAATTTATGGAGTGTCTGATTTTTAATCAGTTTTTTGTTCCTGTGCTGTAATTGTCCTAATTAGATATACATATTTTGATGAAGGTTTTTCCAAAATAAAAATTGTAATCGAATCTTGCTTGACATTCTTTACACCCACTCGCTCGGATCCAAACTTCCACAGCAGCCTAGAAATCATGCCTACAGCCCGGGCACTGCCACACGCCTCTTTGGGGCTACGGCAGGAGCAGTCCTGCGGCCTCTGCAGGCGGGCAGGCAGGCTCCAGCGGGGCAGGGCAGCCTCCTTGCCCTGGGGCTCCACGTCCCCGTGGCCTGGGGCAGCCTGGCCCCTGTGGGCTCAGCCCCTCCAGGGCCTCCCTGAGGAAGACTCAGGGTTGTTGGGCGCTGACGTGCCCCTCTCTGCCTCCACTGCTGCTCCCTGGAACTCCTGCACCACCGTAGAGAAATGAGACCACCCCACGGGGCTCAAAGGCAAAGGTTGGCTTTTGCAACCCCCCTATTCTTATAAATAATCTCAATTCCTGCCATTCATTGAGTGTCCACCGTGTGCCAAGCATTGTGTTTTATATACTTAGCCCTAATCTGCATGACAACCCTCTGAGGGAATTTTACAGAGGAAGAAATCAAGACCTAGAGAAGGTCACTCATGCTCAAGGTCACACAGCCATAAGTGGAAGTGTTGCAGTCCTCTTAGCCAAGACTCAGAGGGGCAATGGCTGCCCTCCTGGGAGAGTCCAGGGGGTGATGCTGCTTCCAGCAGCCCCTCCGGGTGGGAGACTCACACAGCTGATCTCACTCCTGTGCCCCAGCATCAATCTGCTCTTGACCTTGAATGACTTGCAGTGCAAAATTCCTCCAGCAGAGTCCATAGTACAGACCACAT
The DNA here is from genome assembly GCA_963575035.1 of Avahi laniger. Lineage (NCBI taxonomy): Eukaryota > Metazoa > Chordata > Mammalia > Primates > Indriidae > Avahi > Avahi laniger. The sequence goes on from CAUYSK010046882.1 coordinate 10,854, forward strand.
ATGTGACGTCTGGTGTCTGTCTTCCTGAGTCTCTCTGGGACCTGGAAACCCAGGTTCAGACACCAGCGTGTTGCCAAGATGTCAGCGCTAAGACTGGCTGGGAGGCTGTGGAAAAGAGCTGGTTCCCAGGGTCTTACATTCCCAGGAGGGCCCCTCAGCAAACCGGCCAGACCAGGAGATCCAAGCCAAGAACTGTTAGTGCTGGCCCGTAAGCTGCTCACCCTCAGCTCCAAACCTGCCCTGTCAAACTCTGCCTTGGGCTGCTGGGCCCGGGGTGTTGCAAACCATGGTTCTGTCTTGCTAGCTCTGCCCAGGTATTTATGAAACTTGACTTACGCCTGCAGAGATTGGTGGATCACATCTGTCTCAAAGTGCTCTCTACTTGTTTCACCAGCATGAACCTTGTCTCGTCAGTCAGAAGGAAAGCAAACAGAAGCCTGGAATCATGGATGCAGTTTATGCTGCTTCTCATACACAGTGTCCAGTGTGTTGCTGGTCACCCATCAGTGAAGTATAACGCACAGACTGCATTTCACCTCTTGGATACAGACACGCGCTTAAAAATCAGACACGCGCTTTCTATATGTCTTTGCAGTCCCTCGCAAGCAAGGTCTGCTATGTTCAAATGTGTTTCCCAAAGTTCACATGTTGGGAACTTAATCCCCAATGCAACTGTGTCGGGAGATGGGGCCTAATAAGAGGTGATCGGGTCCTGATGGCTGTGCCCTCGTGAATGGATTAATGTCGCTACTGCAGCAGTGAGTTAGTTAGCCCAAGAGGGGACTTGCTATAAAAGTGAGTGTGGCCCCTCTCCCCCTCACTCTCTCGCACTCTCTTGCCCTTCCACCTTCCGCCATAGCATGATGCAGCATGAAGGCCCTTGCCAGCTGCCGGCCCTTTGACCCTGAACTTCCTGGCTTCCAGAACTGTAAGAAATAAATTTCTTTTCCTTATAAATTACCCAATCTGTGGTATTCTGTCACAGCAACACAAAACAGACTAAGACAGAGGGCACAAACAGGAGGAGACTGGGTCAGCAAGGGCACTCGGGCTGTTCCTCCTCTGACGTGTGTTTCAGAAATGAGGGTGTTTAACCAGGGAAAGAGCAAATCCACAGGGACGTCCTGTCTTCGGCAGTGTGAAAGCTGTCGTGTGGAAGCGGAGCAGATTGACTTTGTGGTGTTTAGAGGGCAGGCCTTCAACCGAGGGCATCCTGGCGCCAGATTTCAGCTAAACAAAGGGAAGGGCTTTCTGGCAATTAGCGCTGCCCCGTGGTGGAAGGGCTGCCCCAGAAGGTAGTGAGCTGCCCGGCTCGGCAGTGTGCGTACATCAGTAGCTCACCATCTGTCAGTCGCACTGGACAGAAGGTTGGACGAGCTGCCCTTTCCTTGCCAAGATTCTACAATTCTAGAATACGGTCTGGGGACAAAAGAGGTCATGCATACCAGAGGGGCCGAGTGGCCAGAAGGGGAGAGCCGAACAGGGGTTTGCTGGGAAGACGTCACGTCAGGAACAAAACTCACGCTACACCTCGAAGGGTGTCTAGGTAACTAACTGATTCATTACAGCACGGGCTACCACGGAAGTCAGAGAATTCTCCATTTTATGTAACTTGGTTTTATTTTACTATATTATCATGATTGTGAATTACTTTCATAAAGAGGAAAAAAAAATCCCAGATATTTCCATTTTGGGAAAAAAAAGTAGACTGCCAGTGCCCCATCATGAATATTCATGTCATTAGGCATAAACAGGGGGAGGAAGGGGAGTAACGCGGATTAGACTGCTTTCACCGGGAGAAAAGCAGAGCCCCGTGGTCCTGGAGGCCACGCTCCTTCTGTCTGTCTTTGTCCTGGACCCCTGGTCCCTAAATGTCAGAGTGTCCAGGAGACCTGAGTTACATCTTCACCCAGGGCTTCTCAATCTTTTGCATGCCGGCATCTAGAAGCTTCTCTAAATATGCTACTCTATTTCTGCAGCAGGGAGACGTGCGGAGCCCGTGTACCATGTCAGCAGCCAAGCAGGGGAGGGGAGGCGGAGAGACACTTGACTCTCAGCTTGCAGGAAGAGGAGAGAGAGAAGAGCTGGTATGTGCAGCGCGGCCCCCACAGTCGAGAGAGGAAGGACTCGCAGCTGGGCTGGGACACGGCCCCGTGGAGGCCGATACACTACGCAGAGCTCTATCATTTGCAAGTGACAGAAACTGAGCTCAACAAGTTTAAGCTAAGGCGGATTTATTGGCTCTCGTGGCAGGGAACACCCTGGGATGGCTCCCAGAGTTAAAGAAGCGAGTAGGCACCAGGACTCCGGGACCAGTATTCTCTCTCCACGTCTGCGCCTACATCTGTCTCCTCTCCCACACGCCCCACCCGCTGTCATCTTTGCTTGTCTCTGGTGCAGACAGGCTCTCTCCCCCATGCTGACGAAGGGGCCACCAGACACCTCACACTCACACCTTCCCACGCTGCATCCTAGTGAGAAAAGATCTCTTCTGGCAGGATCCCTGGGCCAATCGCAAAGGAAGGACTCTGATTGGCCCGGCTGTCATGCCCCACCCACTCCCTGGGCCAATTACTTTTGCCCAGGGGACGGCCCGTGATTGGGCAGGCCTAGGTCACATGACTGTTGAGAGTCAGTGGCCCTAATAGAAACCTCTCTCAGGGTCTGCGTTCAGCTCCGTCCGGGACAGATTAGGGGACTGCGTGGGTGGCAGAAGAGCGGGGCACTCGCTCTGGGAAGTCCTCGCGGGCTGCTGGTCGGTGCGGGACTTCCCCCAGAAAGGCCCGCCGACCTGCCGCTCGGGCCACCCTGGAAGGGTCAGTCTGCACTGGCTGCGGGCAGCTTCCCTGGCCCTCAGAGGACGAAGCTCTGTGAGGGCCAGACCCTGTACACATGGACACACGCACTTACATGCACACTCGTACATCCCACTCACTCTCATACACAGCCACATCCGCCGACACACGCTCATGTACCCTCATACTCACACAGACACGCTCACACTCACACTAACACACTCTCACACTCGCAGACACACAGACACACGCACATACACAGACGCGCACTCACACTCTCACAGTTCACATAGACACTCACCACACAAGACACTCCGACCCTTACACATTTTCACAGCTCACCCACACATACACTCAAAGACACACTCACACACACACTCACACCCCTCTGCTCCGTAGTCCCTGCGAAGGCCCAGCTCATGACCACCCAACTGCGTCCCACACGGACCTTACTGAGCACGTTGGGGGCTCTGCCCCTCCCCTCCCGCAGAGGTTCCAGAGGGCTCAAGCTGGGAGGTGGCCGACTCCCCCTCGAACCCAAGGAGAGCGATTGCCGGGCAGGGTCTGCCTTGCCAGCTGCCAGATTTGTCCTGGCTGAGGCATGGAACCTCGGATCCATACCACCCTCAAAGCTCACTCCCCGGAGTCCTAAAAGGAACATGTGACTCCCCTACATGGTTTGGAAAACCCAGGCATCAAATCCCCTCGCCATTCGTGGGCGGGAGCATTCCCACCTCCTCCCTTGGCCCACTCCTTCACCCGCCCTTCCCTTCCTTGTAGGTCCTTGCCCTTCCCGCTGGCCCTCATGCCTTTGCTCACCCTGTCCCCCGCCCCCGGAATGTGCTACCTCTCCTCAATTCGGCCAACAAGACCTTTTCAAAAGCCACCTCCTCCATGAAGTCCCCACAAACCACAGCCCTTCAACCCCAATGCCTGTCACACCCCATCTGCCCCTCCACCTGCTTCATTGTAACCTGGGCCAGTTTCAGGAGACCATCAGCTCAGCTAGACCCAGGTCCTTAGGGCATGGTCTGTGCATGGCGGGTGCCCTGCTACAGCCAGGACGGACTTGGTGTCCTCACATGCAGGGGTCCGGGGCCCCCTGGACTGCACGGTAGAAGCCAGTCACCTGCACCCTTCCCTCATCCCCCCGGGAAGATGTCAGCTCTCAGTCTCCCTCCAAACATCCACTTCTCATTCCAGAGGCCACCTCTTCTCTGTTAGTTGATATTTATGGGTAATAAGCCAAGCACGTCAAACCCCGAGGTGAAATGCCTCTTAAAATAAATACTCTCCCCAGCAAGTCAATCCATCCCGCAGAAAGGGCTCTGCTGGAGCCAGGACATGCCGGCAGGAGCTGGGAGGAGGAAGAGGCTTCCTCAGTTGGTAAGGGATGGGCTGCAGGCAAGGGGTGGGTGCGTCACCCCCCTTGGCGCTGTCACAGAAAGTGGAAACGGAGGGCATCGCTTCTTGGCCACTCAGACTGCAATCGCAGCAGAGATGAAGCAGGTCATTTTAGAGGCTGGCTCTGGAATGGCAAAGACAGACCGCGGCGGAAGCCTCTCTACCCAAGTGGGGAGGGTGAGGAGTCAAGGTCACTGAAAGTCAGCAAAGCCTCCTTCTGTGCTCAGGCTGGGACGTGCCGGTCTGCTGAGGCCCAGGACACGGACGGAGCCGTCCTGGAGAGCTGGGGCTCATTGGAGGTCATGAGGCTCAGCCCCCGCCTCTTAGCAGGGCCCCTCACTCAGCCCACCCCCAGTCCGCAGCCCCTCTGGCATCAGTTTCTTCTCAGGGAAATGGTCATTTGGTCATTCAGTTGAGATGGGGGGAGGACACTGCTGAGCTCTGCACCTAAGAGATGGAAAAATAGCTCTGGCTCCAAAATCTGTCCCCGCCCATGAGGGCTGCAGCCTATTTCTACTTCCAGAGGTGACCTCTCCTCTGTTACAGATCCCTGTTCACCTGTCCACGCAGAGACCTTCACCCAACACACATTCTCAGGCACGGCAGATGTACGGATATTCCAGAACACACACACACATGTGCACACGCATGCATTAACACACATACACATACACGCGTGTACACACACTCAAACTACTCACATACATCGAAAGCTCCTCTTGCACAGCGGCACAGAGAAACAAAACCGCCACACACGTGGTCTCTACTCTTAGTTGCCAAAGAGGCTGGGAGTTCCTTTTCAGATGCTGGGAACAAACCCCAGACCCCAGAAAACAGGCAAGGGCTGCTCCTCATGTCCATAAAATCCCTCGGACCGTTTCTCAAGGACCCACAAGCCCCGTCTTTTCATGCCATTGACCCTTCACTCTTGCAGGGGACACCACTGGGCCTAGGTGCCAGGGAGCCTGAGGTTGCCAAAGCCCACCACGGGACACTGAAGGAAGGCCCTCAGACAAAGAGGCTGGGCCTGCCTGGCAGAGGAGGGGAAGGGAGGGAAGGCGGAGAGAAGGGGTGAGAAGGGATGCGGGCAGGCAGCAGGCAGCTTCCTCTGCAGCAGGAGCAGCAGGTCATGAAATGCAATTAGGGCTGCTTGCGCCTAATCCCCTTCCTCTGCAGCTCCTGGGACTTGGCAGGCTCGTTGGAGGAAGCTCCAAGCTCCATTAGTTTAGCATCCTTTGACCTTGAGTGTCTGCTGTTGTGCACACATCCAGCTGGCTGCCCTCCATCTGGGCGGGGCACATGGGAACTGGGATCCGGGCCTTCATCGCTTTTCTGAAGACCAAGTTCTTGGCTGAACCATTAGCCTGAGGGTCCCGTCTCTAGGCTGCAAGCGTCTCTTGTGTGTTGCGCTGGTGAGACCTCCTCAGCCCCCGAGCTCAGTGGCGCCAGGATGGCCTGGAAGCTGCTCCCTTCCTGCTCCCCAGAGTGGACTCCCCCACGCAGGAGGGGACTAGCCAGATTCCCGTCTGTTCAGGAGTAGCTGTGTGACGAGGAAGGCTGCATTCGTGAAGGAGTGAAGAAATGCACAGCCCTGGAGGAGAGCCCTCTTCCTGCTCATCTCCATTTTCTTCTTTCTCTTTTCTCCCAACAGCTATTATATATCCCTCTCAGGTGCCCGCCTGCTCAGGTGCTGTGCTCCACCTGCTCCACCTGTTCCCACGCTCCGCTCCACCGAGAGGCCCCACGGCCCAGAGGACGTGCTACAGTCCCCACTCTCTCCCTTCTCCCCAGGTCCACTGTGGGAGGAGCTGTGATGAGGATTGGTGGAGGCATCCTGCTAGACCTCCCTCTCCTCTCTCCTAGCATCCCCTCCCCACCCCCAGCTGGCCTTGCAGTGTCCACTGCCATCTGTGAGAGCCCCCAGGATTGGCCCTGCCCAGGATGCCAGGCTCTGCACCCGCACCCCCCCATCCGGGCTGAGCCTGAGCACTGGCTGCAGTCAGATCACGATAGGGAGGAAAGACCCCTCTTCACATTGGCAGACTGAGCCCCAGCCCCAGGCATGGAGAATGGGCTAGAGAACTCCGCCCTTGGGTCCTCTGTGCCAAACCCCTCTAGCAGGGGAGGCAAGTGGAGGGAACATGGAGAAGAAGGGACCCTCCTCTTCTCCCCAAAAGCCCCATGCTGACTTTGGCTTCCCCAGAACTGCCTCCCAGGACAGCTTCCGACCCTTCAGACCTCTCTCCGTGTCACTAGCCTCCCACCCCTCTAGGCTAACTCCGGCCCCATGGGTTTATCAGATCAGTAATTCATACTAGAGTGTGAATTACTCAACAATAACTTGATACTTTTGCCCCAGGAGTGTCTTTCTGTGAGAGGGGCTGATGTTTTCATCTCTGGGAAGGCAAATGATTTCCATCTCCCATGCCCAGCCTGGCCAGCCCTGCCTGCCTAGAACACCTGAAAAAAGTCTTCTGCAGCCACTTCTGGGCTCAATGAGAAAGAGTGTTCTGATCGATTGGTGATGTCTGCCATGGGCACAGGAAGAAAAGTGATGGCAGGTTTGCTCGGTATTTGACACTCTGGATTTCATTCTAGAGGACTTAAGTATTGGGCTTTCAGAACTGTGGGAAGTAGACCCTGCTCTAATGAGGCCAGTGCTGGCTGCTTTTCCCACTCCTCACCCCAACAGCCAGCTAAAGTGAAATCAGAGAGAAGGGTGAGCCCTGCAGTCACCGGCTCCCAAAGCCCATGAAGGCATTCTGGAAGGATGGTGACCACGGGTCAGGCAAAGCTGAGCTCTCCCTGCATCAGAAAATGGCCACAGAAGAAACAAGAGCAAGTCTTCCTCTCTCCGTTCAAGGTCAGGGCTGGGCGAGACATGTTTCTGATTTGATTTCTCCAGCTGGAACGGTGGGCCTCCAATGTAGCTGCACGTGGAATCACTTGGGGAACTTTTAAAAACACAGGTGCCTGGCCCCCACCCCCAGAGGTGCTGGCTTACTTGGTCTGGGGTGCAGCCTGCATCTGATTTTTCAAAGCTCCCCACATGAGTCTAATGTACAGCCAAGGTTGAGGCCACTGGGCTGAAAGGAGTGTTGAGAAATCATTTAAGCCAGTGTTTCTCAGACTGTAATATTCATTCAACCCACCTGGGAATCATGTTAATATGAAATTTTTATTGGAGCTGGGGAGGGGCCCAAGAGTCTTTGCCTCCGACAAGCTCCCAGGTGTTGCTAAGGCTGCTGGTCCCAGGACCACGCTTTCAGGAGGAAGGAGTCAGGCCAGTGGGTCTCAAAGTGTGGTCCCCGGGACCTGTGGCTGCAGCGATATTACCTGGGAACTTGTTAGAAACGCAACTTCTTGTGTCCTGCCCCAGACCTACTGAATCGGAAACTCCGGAGCCATGCTCGAGTGTGGGAACCAGCGATGACTTGTAGGGGCCAGTCCCCTGCCTCCAGGCCACGCCACCTCCCCCTGTCTGCAGGGTCCCTGCAGAAGAGCCCTCTTGGATGCAGCTTCCTTCCTGGCCCAGCCAGGTGAGTGTTTGGGGAGTAAGAACAAGTGTGGAGGAATTAATGAGTCCATATGTCAATTTCTGGCAGGGAACAAATGCTCACGGTAAATGCACAAATGTCTAGTTTTCAGACCCCAAGGGAGAAGGAAAAAACACCTGAAACACACTAGCAATGGAGAGATGAAATTCAATTCCAAACTAAAAATACACATAATTTATCATTATCCAGAGGAGATTGGGAGAAGGCCATTAGCGAGTATTTTCTGCCTGGTGCTGTTCTCGATAGCACGAGCGGCGAGCCAGAAGGGTTGTTGTCCTACATTTGTTTTTGTTGCAGTGACGCAGCAACCACCCCAGTGTGCCGAAGGCCCCGCGCCGCTTCCTCCCACCAGAAATGATACCCCATAATCTGGTGACTGGTGGGGAGGGCATCAGGTATCCAGAGGTAACAGCTTCCTAAGGAACAAGGCTGCCTCCATTTCTCAAAAACAGAACTTAAACCCAGGAGGGCCATTGCAGACAGACGTCCCCAGGGGCAGGGGCCCACGGGTGGGGGTGGAGCACTCTTGGTACTTTTCCAAAGCGACCTGGCATCCTGGGTGTGCCCACTGAACTCTAGGTGCTTGGGCTTGGCAGGAGCCTCCCAGGTGACTGTGGCTGTCCCCGCTTGCCCCTCCCTGGGATGCAAGGAGGCTCTGCAGCAGAATGTGGGCAAGTTGCCCTGGAGCCCACATGGCCAGGCAGATCTGAATCCGAACTAACCTTGGAAAGCCGGGACGGGCCCAGGAGAGGAAGTGGCCAGTTTTACGAAGGATAAGGCTGAGCCATGAGAGGGCAAGGCTGGGGAGGGGAGGGGAGCGGGCCAGACAAGAGGGTGCTCAGAAGGCAACAGGGGCTGCTTCTGCCTGCAAAGAAAGAGATGGCAGCTGCCACCAGGGGGACGGTCCATTGTGGGAGAGAGGCTGTGTGTTTCCCTGCAGAATTTTATGTGGGGTGGGGTGCCAAGGGTTGAAATCTCCCCTCTCCTGTCCCTGGGTGCCCCCATGCAGAAGGTCAGAAGGAATGTCTTGTCTCCGTGCCAGAGAATAAAATAGTGGGTTTGGAGCAGGAACTTTCCGTCAAACATGGGTTCAAACCAACTCCCCCACTTGACAGCTGTGTGGCCTTGGCAAGTCACACAGCCACTCTGTGCCATGGGGGAGATAACAGAACCTCCCACACAGGGCTTGTGGGGCACCTGGCACGGAGAGGGCACAAATCAGTGAGAGCCTCTCAGCTCTGGAGCCTTCCTTGCTTCCCCCAGGGGCGCCCCTGCCTTCCTTTCTGTGTCACTGCAAAGGGAGAAGGAAAATGGTGAAGGGAGAGGAGAACCCGTGTAGGAGGAAGGAGACACAGGACAGAGAGAAGGCCCTGGAAACACTGGGAACAGCCCCTGCAGACCATATCCCAGGGCAGGAGTCTCTGGCCTCACCCTTCCTCCCTCCCTCCCCATAAAAGAGCAAATGAGAAAACTTGCTCCCGGGGCCTGGCACAGACCCCTTTGCCAATGGGGAAGTCCCACCCTGGCAGGGCTTGTGCCAATTTGACAGGCAGGAAGGTTACCCAGTGTGGGAGGGCACCGAGCCCTGAGTCAGGACCTCGGGGCTCCAGGCGGGCCTCCGGCGACAGCTGTGCAACCACTCCCCTCTGTTCGTTCCTTCACCGACATCCTTCCACACCTGCTGTGTGCCAGGCACCGGGACACGGTGACAGACGAGACAGAGCTCCTGCCCTGTGTCACGCACAAGCCAACGGCCATCTTGCTGCGCTGCCGTAGATGTGCGTGTTCACTCTTCAGCAGGGACCAGGACGCGTCCATGCTCCTGGGTGGCGAGGACACCGGCCCCCGGGGCAGCCACGTCTGGAATGACCTGCCGCCCAGGCTGCGCGGCGCCAGCTGCATTTCTCCTGCCATTCTTCCCGTGACGTCTGACAGCCTGGCTGCTCCCGGCCCCCGTGAGCTTTCTGCCTTCGTATTGCCTCGCCTGTCCATAGACCCCATTACGGGGAACGTCCCAAGCGAGCCTCTGAGCCCAACAACCTAAAGAACCTCTTATGGGCTGTAGGTCACTTCCTTAAAACGCCGTTATGAAGAGAAAATGAAAACCAGTCAACAAAAACTGAAGAGCTGAAGACAGTGAGTAAATTCTGTATGTGGACCATTTGGGGTGCTGGCCATGGGGGCACCAGATGTCAGGGACATGATCTTTGGGGAATAGGGGTCTCTCCCCGCAGGCCCCACGGGAGCCCCGGTTTGCTCCTGAAGGCTGCCCCAGGCAGAGCTGGAGCCTTCCCCACCAGCATTCTGGAAGTCACGCCTGTGCTCCCTCCGGCTCCCAGCAGTGGCCCCCGAGAAAGCACCTGTGGTCCCCAGGCCCTACCCTCCTGCCTGGGCGTGTGAGGCTGTCGAGGGCGCTGGCGGCAGGCGAGGGTAACAGGCCGGGGCACCTGTGCCCCACCAGCGAGCCATCCCTCTTTCCGTGCAGTGGCAGTCCTTGCTGTGAGTGGTGTTGGTTTTCTACAATGGCACTTTGGCACCAAGTGCTCACTTCACTGTTAGTCCTGAGGGTCCCCAACTCCAGTCAGCTGACGTCCTTAATCGTGGATGAATTATTGAACACCAGCAATTCACTTCTTTTTTTTTTTTTTTTTTTTGAGACAGAATCTCACTCTACTGCCCTGAGTAGAGTGCCGTGGCGTCAGCCTAGCTCACAGCAACCTCCAACTCCTGGGCTCAAGCGATCCTCCTGCCTCAGCCTCCCTAGTAGCTGGGACTACAGGCATGCGCCACCATGCCCGGTTAATTTTTTCTATATATTTTTAGTTGCCCAGCTAATTTCTTTCTATTTTTAGTAGAGACGGGGTCTCGCTCTTGCTCAGAGCTGGTCTCAAACTCCTGAGCTCAAACTATCTGCCCGCCTCGGCCTCCCAGAGTGCTAGGATTACAGGTGTGAGCCACCGCGCCCAGCCAGCAATTCACTTCTGCTTTCCCGAGTGCCATCTTCCAGGGCAGGAGGCTGCAAAGGTCTAGGAGTGCCTTAAGGATCCAGAAGATTCCATCCCCCCAAATCTCCATGATCGAATTCCTGTTCCCATTCCTCCCTGGAACTGCTTGACCAAGGCCGGAGGCAGCTGCCCGCTGCCGAGTGAGCAGACCCTCTCCGGCCCCTCGGCCTGGCTCTCCTGCTCCTGAGAGAGGCGGACCCCAGCTCCCGCCACGTTCTCTCTTCCCGCTCCCGGGCCTGCCACATGCTCCTGTTTTCACCCCTCTGGTTGCTCCTTCCGAGCTACCTTTTAAAAGAAAATTATCGAGGTATGATTTAAATACCATAAAATCCTGTACAATTCAACGAATTTTAATAATTTTGTCATCAAAATCACTGATTTTGATGCTCCTCTTTCTCTGTTGTCGGGTGAAGTGCTGGTCTTCTGCGCCCTCCGTGCTTGCGACAACACGTCTGGGGACAGATGTGTTCCAGGGACCTCAAGCACAGGATGTCACGAACTCTACTCTTCAAACTGCTTCCTCCTCTTCATTCCCTGCCATGGTGAATGACACCCCCCCAGGGCCCACACTGGGCACCAGCCGGCCACAGCTTGCTGCCCTTAACAGGCCTAGAACTCAGGCTCAGCTCTCCAGCGACACTCGCCAACGCCACCGTCATCGCTCTGGGCTGGATTCCTGCAGAGCCTCTGCATGATCTTGGCCACCCACCTCCCACCTCCGGGTGCCACACATCGGACGGTGCCATACCCTGCTGAAAGTCATGCAGGGACCCCACCAACTCGGGAGAGCATCCGATCCCCTTGCTGAGGTTTCCTAAGGCTCTACTCCCAGGAGTTTTGCCGAGATCCCTTGTGACTTTTTGAAAATACAATGGTTGTAGGTGACCCCAGCCTCTGTCTCAAGAACATCAGCCCAGACCCTTGGTCAGAAGAGCAAAGACCCAGAGAGGATCCAGAGGAGCCCCCAGTCCTCCTGTCTGCTCCATGGTGTCCTGGCTGCTCCGTGGAGTCTAATCCTGAACTGGATGGACTGAGCCCTGGTTTGGGTGTGGGCAGGTCCAAGCTTCAGAGCAAACAGCACAGGCCTGGGGGACCCACACCCTGCCAGGCCTCCCCTCCCTCGTCCCCTCACTGGGACAAACAGGCAGCTCATCTTTCCCATCTCGTCATTTGAGAGGGAGACAGAGAGAGCAGCTGGCTTTGCATCTCCGATGGGTTAAAAAGAAAGGGGGGAAGAAAAAAGCAAATTCCATCAATTTAAAAAATGGGATTACAGTTTTGCAGAATCCTGCTGGGGCCTGGGGGGAAACTTTGAAAACACATTCATTTTGTTTCATCCTTAGCAGAGCCACCTGCTCTCCTGTCCCCGACTCGGCCAGCGCGTGGGCAGGAGACGTCCGTTCCCCAACCCTCGGCAGGTGTCGCTGGTGCTCCCCGGCCACCTAGACTCCCGGCCTGGGGCGCACACCCTTGGTCATAAAAGCACCCTCTGGACCGAGAGAGGGGCGCCAGCGGGTCTCCCAAGGGAGGAGGCCTACCAGCTAAGGGGCCCCTCCCTGAGATCTTAGCAGAGCCCTGAACATACAACCTCAGAAGAATCGATCTTCCTCTGAGACTCTCTTTGTCTACAGAAAAAAAGAAACAAGCCGAGGGCGAGGGAATCCAGTCATTGTGAACGGTGCTCGGGCTCCCGAAATAATAAACACATTGGGCAAATTGCAGTCTCACTGTGGAACGACTAATCGCAATGCAAAGCCTTTCTTCCCTGCACCAGAGGGGAAAAACCGTAGTAAACAGGAGGAGGAGAATCAATTCCTAATGCACTCTGTTCATTGAATGAGAGCATCTCAACCAACGCCTGTCCTTTCCTGTCTTCCATTAACTTTGTCAATGTCCCACCTCCTGGGTTGCTGGCGTTGCGTGATGCGCCAGGGCCAAGGTTTGGGGAGGTGGCCAGAGGCGGCAGACAGCCCCCTGGGCTGGGCCATAGCCTTTTGACTCTATTATGCTGGGATGGGTTGGCTGAAAGAAATCACAGAATGTGAGGGACTTTGGAGAGCATCTGTTTCAGCCACCTGATCTTACCGATTAGGAAACTAGATCTCAGGGAGGTGAAGGCCTTGCCCAAGGTTGTTGCAAAGCCCGCCCACAGAGGAGCTAAACGAGTGGGGAGACCAGGGGGGAGACACCGCCCCGAGCAGAGGGAAGTGCTCCTGCAGCTCCTCGGGTTTTGCTTCCGGAGGTCGAATGAAGAACTCTTAGAGGGATAACGGCTCAGTAACTCAGGCGCTAAAGTAATGGAAGGGCGAGGGAACATCGCCTCCTGACTCTAAATCTCCGGGGAACAGATGGTGGTGGGAAGGCAGAGAAGTAATGGAGGACTCCCGTGTCCCTGAGCAAACCCAGAGCTCTTGTGAGAAAAGCGCTTAGGAACTAATCAGACCTGGGGGGCGGGTGCCCTTCAGATGGCAAATCTCTCATTACCAAGGACGGTGCCTGGTTGTCAATTCGCAGCCTCTTCCTAGCTGCCTCCAAGACGCCTGGCATCTCCCTCGCTGCCGGCCAGAAGGCAGGCCCTGGGCTCTGCGGAGGGGACCTGGGAGGGGCTGCAGCTGCCCTCGCCTCGGGGAGTCACCAACCCATAGGGTTGCCAGATTTAGCAAGTAAAAATACAGGATGGCCTGGTAAATCTGAAAAATAGCTCTAACTGCCACACTTTCGTAATGGTTTTTGGGTAAAAAAGCTGAATACAGGACATTCGGGGTGTTCTGACAGGGTCAGTACGGGTCAAAGGACAAAATCTGGTCACACAGAACAAGTCATGTATACACAGGGTCCCTGGTCACCCTCTCCGTGCCAAATCCCCAGCAGGTGTGTGGGGCTGTGCCCTGTCCCCAGCCCTGCAGTCTGCCGCCTCTCCAGGGGTGGACTCCATGCTGGTGTCACCCTGGCGTCTGCGTGCGCTCTTCAGTGGCCCCCAGTCCCTCCCCACTGGGCTGGGGGCCCAGAAGAGTAGGGTTCTCAAGAGTGGGCACATAACCCCGTTGGACTCTTCCTCCTCCCATCCCAGGAGGGCTTCCTGGTGGAAGCAGGCTTTGAGGAAGGGGAAGGAGGAGATTTACACACACCACAGAGCTCCAGCATCTCCTACATTTAAAAGCCTGGGACACTCTCAAAGGATCAAATAACTAGCATTAGAATGAAAGTGACAAACAGTTCATTAAACAGGATGGTAGAGCCGTGGGGTTTGGACCCTGTGGCTGGCCAGCTCTACAAGTCCCAGCACGTCACCCGACCTTTCTGAAACTGGCTTTTTTTTTTTTTTTTTTTTTTGAGACAGGATCTCACTGTGTTGCCCAGGCTGGTCTCAAACTCCTGGGCTCCAGTGATCCTCCTGCCTCAGTCTCTGAGCAGCTGGGACTATAGGAGTGTGCCACCACGCCCGGCTTCAAACTGTAATAGCTTGGGAACTCACAACAGGCCTGCCCGGCCCACAGCTTGTTTTAAGGATCATGTGGGATGGTGGAAATATAAACACTTTTAAATAGCAAACTACTTCTGAGTGGAATATAAGCCACTAATAAAATCGGACGTGAACTGACATCAAGCATCTTGCTAAACATTTTATGTGCTTTATCTCAATGCCTCTCGATTAATCTCATCGTCACAAGCCCGTGGGGCAAGTCTGTTACTTTGCCAGTTTACAGCTGATGGAGCTCAGAGGTCCTGTGCCGCCTGCCCCACAGTTGGAGAGTGAAAAACAGACGCTGTTCCCAAGCCCAGTGTTCATTCATTCCTTGTTTCAACAACTACCAGGGAGGAAGCCGAGGAGGGGAGACACCCACTTTTTGCTCTCATAGAACTCACAATCCATTGGAATCATAGCCATAGCAGAAATTATTATCTACAAAGCATTTATGAGGCACCAGGCACGGTGCCAGATGTTCTACATGGTGTAGGAACAATGTTATAACCATTTTATCAATGAAGAAAGCTAAAGTTCAGAGAGGTTAAGTGACAAGCTCGGGGCCACACAGCTTATATGGTGCAGTCTGGATTCAGACCCAAGTCATGGGCCCTGGAGGCCATGCTCTTCCTTCCTGTTAAGCTACAGAAACCAAAGGCTTTTATTATGATGAAGATTACTTAAAGCTCAACCTGAACTCTAATGACAGGGGCCTGATAAATGACCACATCTGGTTTTCTGAGACAAGTTTGTAAAATTAGAAGAGGTCCGCCGGGTGCAGACTCCAGACAACGCTTTGCAGGAAGGACCTAACGTTTTCCTTTCAGGCTGAAGGTGAAGGTGCAAATCTGAGGCTGCGGCTCAAAGACAGAGGGGGAGAGGTGGGGCCCCATGCCATGATCTGCAGCATTTCCACTTCAGCACCGCAGAGCCACGGCTCCCCGGGTCCCTGGGAAGAGAGTCCTCTCGGTCAGCGCCAGCTCGCACACTCTGCCAGCCAGAGCCCCATGCTCCGGGCTCGGTGCTCCCAAGTCCAGGAGAGCAGCCACCTCCCGGCCCCCAACCACCCCAAACACACACCGTCCCTGCTGCCACTGCACCGGAGGAAGGAAGAGACGCTCGCAATGCCTGTGCATTAAGAAGCATATAATTATGCATAATAAAAAGATGCGGCCCGGTGTGTACAAACCCAGCTCTGACCGAGTACCCTTCCCAAACAGCCCCCCGGCTCACGACACAGCACTCGGGCCTCTTAAACATATGGTCGCCATCCAGGCAGCACAGGGGCAGGCAGAGATGGCTGCTTGTTGGGGCGGCGGGGGCTATGCTGAGAGTTGGGGGCCAGGGGTCAGGACATTCACGATCAGGACGTACTCTACACAGGAATCGAGGTCCCCCCACCCCAAGGTCAGCTGTCATTCTCTCTGCCCTTCCTCCGGGCTCCATCACCCCAGAGACAATAGGCAGTTGTGGGCTCCCCAGAAAGCAGAGCCTGAGACGAGGATTTGGGTGCAGGGAGTTTCTTCAGGAGGTGACCCCAGGAAGCAGGAGTGAGGGTGCAGGGAGGGTGAGACTTGAGCGTGTTACCACCTGTTGTGAGGAAGGGGACTCGATCCTGTGGGGTCGGGATTGCACTGTCTTCCTCTGCAGAGGCGGGTGCACGGCCTTGTAACATCCTGCTGAAAGGCCCCAGACGGAGGCCTTCTCCCACGGACTCCCCTCCCGTGGGTTGGGGTTTGACTCTCCTGCTTTTCCCACTGCACCTGCAGGATACCCCTCTGTACTTTGGAGACAGCCCTGGGCAGAGACTCAGGGTGCACTTGGGGTTGGAGGACAGCATGCCTGGAACTGTCCCCCATGGCTACAGACAAGTCAGAAGTGCTGAGGGATGGAGGCTCAGAGCACAGGGGATGAAGGAGTGAAAAGAGTAACTTTGAGAAGGTTCCAGAACATGGTGCCTCTCTGTCTGAGAATCCTGTGAGCCTGAGCTTTGCCTCTGGAAAGAGGGTGACGCAAAGCCCCAGCAGAGCATCCAGGCACACCAGGGCCCAGGGCCAAGTCCTGTCACTGCCGCTGTCCCCGAGGGTGGAGCCACAGCTCTCTCCCACCAGGCCCATCATGGGGACCAGGGACACCCTCCTGTGAGCAGAGCCAGGAGCGCACAATCTGTGGTCTGGGGAGGCAGACCGCAGGTCACGGACAGCCCTGCCAAGGGGGTAACGCAACATCCCCATCTGTCCCATCCCCCTTCCTGTCCCCACCAGTGCAGACACACCTCACGCTGTGACAGTGAGACTGAGAACAGTCCCTGGGAGTCAGTGACGGTCTCTAAAGAGAGGATGGAAATAGCTCTTGTTTTAGAAAAAGCAGAGTTAACAAGAGAATGCCTGGGAGGAGGGTGTGAGCCAGTGTTTCTGGGCTGCGGTGGCACCGTATCCCCGGGCACCAGAAACGCCGTGGGCATTGCTTCTTTTTGTCGTGACTGGGGAGGGCGCCCCTGCAGGGGGTGGGCAGGAGCAAAGCATCCTACCATGCACAAGGCAGTCCCCAGCAACAGAGAGCTGCCCACTCAATGCCGCGGCACCCCCATCGAGAAATCCCGAAAGGAGCCCTGGGAATAGCCCAGGTGAATGATGCCGAGGGTTTGAAGGACGTCGAGTTCAGCCAGAAAGAAGAGCAGGAAGCAGGTAACGGAGAAAGAGGATGGCGGAGAAGTTTCTAGGCTGTGTGCTTAGCCAGCTGGATGTCCAGGGTTGTGAGAGAGGACGCCAGTTAGAGCTACCTGAAATGGGTTTGGATAGAAGCCGTCTTGATGTGTGGTTGTCACAGGAAACCGAGGAGCTGGCCAGGGTGAGCGCCGCTGAGCTGGGCCAGTCTCTGCAGAGGCAGGAAGGGGGAAGCAGTGAGCAGAACCCACAGGCTTCCCGGACCCTTGAGCTCGGGCACCACTGGGCAGGTGGGCAGGGGGCAAGTGGGCGGCACAGAATGAGGGAGCTAGGAGAGAGGGGAAGGACCCCTCTTGCAATTCTGACCATCAGCTCCCCATGGCAGAGAGACCAGTAGCCAGAGGGGGATTGGAGATGCTAATTTCATTTCATTAGATCCCAGCAGCCTTCCATTACAGCAGGCAGGAGGGAGGAAGCGGAGCTGATGTGTTTTTAAAAGCCGCAGTTTTGCGCTTTTTAATTTAATGGTGCCGGTAAAAGATGCCGCCTTGGAGTCGCTAATGATTCTCGTGAATTATTTTGGTTGATTTACACACCCCTCCGACTTTAAATAACAAGGGAGGAAGGAGAGCCGGGTGCCCCCTGGAGCTGCGAACCTACAGCTGGAAGACGATACTGAGAGGAGGGGGGTTTCTTTCAATTGTTTCCTCCAGGCAGGGCTCATGGGGGTCCCGCCTCTGCCACCCCCGGCCCCTGGGCATTTATAAACAGGGCACAGACTCGGGACTCCACTCCCCACACACACCTCCTCGTCCAAGCCGTGTCTCACCCTCCATCCCCTGACGAGTAACGGTAGCAGTAAGCGTGTGGAGCCTTTGCCGTGCGCCAGAATCAGTACGATGCACCTCGTCTGCACAAACTCTGACGCTCACATTTGTGCTGAGAATCGGTGTGACTTTCCCCGTGTCCCTGAGGAGGAAAACAAAGCTCTGAGAGGTTAAGGAGCTTGCTCAAGGTCGCCTAGCTAGGAAGTGACAGAGACAGCGTTCAAACTCACTGGGTCAAAGCAGGACTCGTCCGGTTGGCCTGGGCGTTGCGTCTGCAGCGCTACAGGAAATGAAGGAGCAAACCCAGGTTAGTCTGAACCCAGAATCAGGTCCCTCCCCTGTTCCCCGAGGTCCAGTGGTCTCCAAAGGGACTGTGCTGGCCGGAAAGGCCAAGACCAAAGACAGAGGGAGTGGAGACCCTCCCTCCCAGCACCCCGTGGGTGTCCGATCAGCAGCTACACCAAGGGTCCTGCTTCTGCGACCTGCCCCGGGGCCCCCAGGCAGGGATTCGATCATGCACTGTCTGCCAGGAACACAGAGCTTGATGGTTGGAACGAGCACGCGAAAGGAGCCTCCATTTATCTTGATTGCCGGCTCGTTTCCATCAGGGGAAATGTCTGCTGCCTGCCGGTCCCCCTCTCCTTCCCCTCCAAATAGAATTAGGGGCAGCCGGTAAGAGCATTAGCCCCTTCCAAATTTCCTTTTCTCATCTGTCATGTCCAGGCCTGAGCGTCCAGGCTGCAGCCGGGCAGTGAGGGTCTCTGTGCCCAGAGCAGCAGGTGGCGGACTCTGAGCTGGGACGGAGGGGAGGAGCCCCGTGCGGAGACCAGGGGAGGCCTGGCCCCTCCACCCCCAGGAGGTCAGGGCAGCTGCATCCGTGATGTGATTCGGGCCAGCAGGAGGCTGTGAGCCAGGCTGGGTCAAGAGGATCAGGAAAACAACCGGAATCATGATGAGAGAAAAAGAGGTCCCGGCGGCCTCGTGACTTTCCCAGCAAGGGAGAAGCAATCAGCGTGTATGCAAAGTGCTGCGGGCTTCCCTCCAGACGCATCCTCCAGCCAACTGGAACAGCAAGGAACACGGGCTGGGGTGGTAGGAGTCCTGGGTTTGGATCCCAGCTCTGCCACTTACTAGTTCTGTGGCCTCAGGCAGGGTATTGAGCTTCCTTGAAACTCGGTGGGCTTGATGTAAGGTGGACCCAGCGGGAAACAGAGGGCGCCCTCCAAGGGCCCTCTGGTGTGACTAGGAGGGCTTAGCAAAGGGATGGGACCTGGAGCAGAGTGAACACGTGGGCTCCTTATTCAAAAAGCATTCCAGACAATAACCACAGAGCACTACACCAAGCATGGGCCCAGGACGACTTTTGGGTTATGTGCCCACGAAGCTGGGCCTTGAAGGGGCCTTTTACCAAGATGTGGGCAGGGTCTGGGGAAATCACTCCACAGCTGTCGCTCGCTGGGGGAGGCCTCAGGAACAGGGCTTTGAGGGAGGACCCACCTGAGGCCTGGGGGTCAGGGGCGCTGGGGAGGTCCCTCACCCTCTCTCTGTCGCCGAGTCAGGGGACCCTAGCGGATGCGGTGCACAGAGGTTGGCCTCCCCGCACAGAGCAGGCGGGAAAGGCCGAGAGTGGCTCTGAGCCGGAGAAGCTCTCCGCCTTGTTAGGAGGACGTCGTGAATTCACGTGCAGGGAGGCAGCCGGCGCAAGGAGGCCCTTAGGAGAGTTATTCTGCTTCCCCCGGGCATCGATGCCTGACACCTTCCCCTCTGTTCTAGTTCCTGCTGCTCTACGGTACTTCCTCCCTTGTGGGTGAGGCCAACTGGGAGGCGTCTTTTATTCCCCGTGGAGTCTCCAGCTGCGAACACCTGGGAGCTGAGGCAATGAAGGTCATTGAATGTACGGGTCTGGCTGTGAGCAGGAGCCACAAGCTGAGACTCTTTCACAGTAAATCAGTGCTGCCCTGAGATCTGCCTTCCCCTCGGAAAGAGGATGGGGAGGGAGGTGTCAAGCAAGCCTGTCCCCACCAGGCAGAGGCTGCAGCCCCTGGGGACACCGCAGCTGTAGGATCAAAGCAGGAGGATTAAAGGCTGGAGCTGAAGAGGCTGCAGGAGGAGGGTGAGGCTGGTGGAGATCACGGTTCTCCGGGAGCCAGACACAGTCGGCCCTCCGCCTCCTGTGACTCCTCGGGGGAAGCCGCTGTGAGGGGTGCAAACGCTCTCAGCACTCAGTGACTGTGCGGTCACACCCGCCAACATGTTAGCCAAGTGCCATCTGCCTGGGGAAACCATCCTTCTGTGCAGAAAGCTTTCTACGCCTCCCCAGCGGTGCCAGCTGCAGGCTGCGTGCAAGGGCGGCGGCACCACCCTGGGACCATCTCTCCCCTTCCAAGGAAGAAAGAGACCCCGGCTAGGTCAAGGCATTGGGCTAAGGGCAGGCTCCCAATCACAGGCTGAGGGCTCTGCCCGGCATGACTCAGCAATGCCCAAGAGCTGGGGCCAGCTTCGGAAGGCCCACGGTCCTCTCCGCTGGTCAGACGAGGTCACACTGCCCCAGGACAACCTCTTGCATTGCTGAGCCCTGGGCCTCCCTCTATCCACACTCTCCTGGGCCTCAAGCGAATGACCTGAGCTAAGTCATATTGGAGAGGTGGGGTTAGGGTGGGGGAGGGGAGTGGGGAAGTGACCCAGAGAGGGGAAGGCAGCCAGGAAAGGGTGTTAACAAGCCACTGCTACCAAAGCGGGGTAATCCCCTAGGGATTCTGAGAGGCCGAAGCTGGCAGTTAGAGTTAACCTGACCGTGGGAAAAGGGTACAGTTGGAGCTGTCTGCTTCACCAGCGGGCATTTGTGCATTCCAAAAGCATTTATTAAGTGCGTACAGTTTGTCCTGGGTTCAGAAGTAGATCTAGAGAGGACTAAATTATCTCAGAACCCAAGGGGGGCCAGATGCACAGCAGAGCCAGGCTGACATCCAAGGGTGCACGCAAGAGGGAGCTGGGAAGTTGGAAGAGCTTCCATGAGAAGAGTAATTTGCTCTGGGTGGTGTTTAATATCTATATATTGATAACTCCCAACTGTATATCCCAGCCTGAACCGCTTCCCTGAATTTCAGACTTGTAGGTCCAACTGCCTACTGGACTGCCTACCTAACAAATGACCCCAAAACTTAGCAACCTAAAGCAACCAGCGCTTAGGATATCACACGGTTTCTGTGGGCCAAGAATCCAGGAGAGACTTAGCTGAGTGGTTCTGGTTTGGGGTCTGTAGTGAGGCTGCAGTCGTCCAAAGGCTCAACTGGGGCCAGAGGATCTGCTTCCAAGATGGCGCACGCACATGGCTGCTGGCTGAAGGCTTTAGTTTCTTCCTGCCTGACCCTCTCCATAGGGCTGCTCGCGATACGACAGCCGGCTCTCCCCAGAGCAAGTGATCTGACAGAGAAGGAGAAGGAGACAGGCAGAGGCACAGTCTTTCCCAACCGATCTCAACACTGGCATTCCCTCGCTTCTGCCATATTTAATTGGTCACACTGCCCAAGTCTGGTGCGCGTGGGAGAGCACTACACAGGGTGTGAGCGTCAAGAGCTGGGTCACTGGGGCCATCTTGGAGGCTGGTGACCACAGGATCTCCAACCTGATTTGCCCTACACGGAACTTCCAGAGTCTCTCCCTTCACACACAAACCCAGCTTCCTTCACCGTCTTCCCCAACCCTGTGAATGCAAATCCATCTTTCCAGCCGCTCAGGCCAACTCTTGGAGACATCCTCGACTGCTCTCTTTCCATCCCACACACATCTGATCTTCAGCAATCCTGGTAGTAGCTCTGCCTTCAAAAGGGATTGGGATTCTGACCACTTTTCACCACCACTGTCGCTACTGTCCTGGTTTAAGGTGCCTGGTTTATCATCTCTCACCTGGACTATTTCAACGGCCTCCCACATGGTCTCCCTGCCTCACCTTTGAGCCCCCTGTGGCCATAGCGGTTGAATGATCAGAAGGAGGGAACATCAAGCAAGGTATTTCGGTTCTATCACTTCATAACCAACCACCTTAAACCAAAAGGCTAAAAGCAACAACCATCACTTATTTGGCCCCTGAATCTGCAATTGGGCAGGGCTTGGGAGGACAGGTCCTCTCTGCTCCCATGGCACAGGCTGGGATGGCTTGAAGGTGGGGGCAACCTGGCAGCTGAGGGCTTGAGTCATCTCAAAGCCCACCCATGTCTACCCAGGGGTTGTTACTGGCTGTCGTCCGTGATCTCACCAGAACCCGTCAGCCGGAACGCACACACTGGCCTCTGACCTGGGCTCTTTGCTTCCTCACGGTGCTGTGGCTGCGTTGTGAGAGCCCCTGCCCCAGGAGCAGGCAGGTATGGCCACACATTTCTTACGGCGCAGGCCCGGAAACGGACACAGCACCATTTAATTCTACCATATTCTATTGTCAAGAGGTCACACAGCCCAGATCCCAAGGGAAGGATACACAGACTATACCTTTTGATGGGAGAAGCAGCAAAGAATTAAAGGCCATGTTTTAAGGTCACTGCGGAAAGGAACAAGAAGATGACACACTTTGTGCCAGGCTTGGTGTAGGAGCTCACATTCATCGGTGCGTGGGGAGGAGCTTTCCGACGCATCGTACTGCAGAAAAGCGGCACACGTCTGGGGTGTGTCCACAGCAGCACGTGAACCCAGGGCTCGCCGCGAACCCTCGGTTCTTTCCTCTGAGTCACGCCGCCTCCCAGGGATCACCTGCTTCCCACTCTAAGGTTCCAGGATGCTAAGGCGCCATTCCCCAGAGAAGAGGATTCAGTACTAAGTCCGGGTTTGTTGGGACTTTTCTGAGAGGGCTTAGTTACAGATGGACCAAAATCACTTGGTTTTAGGACAGTGCCATGTCTCCAGCCCAAGCGAAAGGTTGGACCAGGATGTCTCAGCTGGGGCTCATGGACATTTTGGGTCAGACCACGCTTGGTTTGGGAGCCATGCTGTGCACTGTGGGATGCTTAGCGGCACCCCCAGCCTCCACTCCCTGGACACCAGTGGCAAGCCCCCTCCCCGCTTCTGCAGCTATGACAACCAAAACAGCTCAGGACATTGCCAACCTTCCTCTTGGGTGCAAATTCACCCCCAGGGGAGAACCGCTGGGTGAGAGGGATGCGTGCAGTGGGGTTTGCAGCATTTTCTCAGTTCTGAGTCTCTTTGATGTTCCTCCTCTGACTCGGTTGTAACTCCTGGTCCGTTTCATCGTCTGGACATCTGAACCAGGTACTTGACCATGTGGCCGTTTCTCTCTGATTATTGGAAAACTTAGACCCAAAGCTGTTTCGGGGTCTGTGCCCCCAGGACATGCATTCTTAGTCTGAATTCTGCTCCATTATACGTTGTTTCCTTTTTCTCTGAACTTTTCGTTTATGTCAGTTTTCTTATATTTTATGCATTCTTTTTGTCTGCCTTAAATCTTTTCCAGAAGAAGGGAGGATACAGAGAGCTAAATAAATAACCGCTGTCTGGGTAAATATCCGCAGGGATGACATCGCAGAGAGAGCAGGCACCTGCCTGAAGGGAGCAGGACAAACCAGCAGTAAGGGGCCTGGCGGGAGAGCAAACCCAGCGCGCTCAAGCCAGGCGGCCTGTGGGGCAGAGGAGGGTCCCCCACCGGGCTCACCCCCGAGAGGGGCAAATCAGAGAGGAAGGTGGATGGAGGCTGGGATGGTCCAAACCCCTCCCCAGGAAACGGCCATGTTTTGCCTATTTTCTGTCCACAGGAAGGTGAGTTGGAATCTACGGTGGTTGCCAGTGGCCCAACCCAACTTGCCAGGCAGGTGAATGGTCGTCTCGGCCTCCCCAAAAGACACCGCACAGAGCAGAAGCGGCTGCCCCCACCATGCCCTGCCTGAATTGCAGATTCTTGAGCAAAATAAATGCTTCTTGTTTTTAGACACAAATTTTGGGCTGATTCGTTACACAGCAATAAATAACTGCAACATCTTTAGAGAACTGTCACTCCACCCTCCGGGACTCAGTTTCCTTACCTCAGTCGTGAGCTGTAAAGAGCCCATCAAGCGCTGGGCGTGGGGAAGGGCCGCCGCTGTCGCAGGTGTTACTAGTCTCGCAGCGAAGGAGCTCAGGTGCAAAGGCAGACACAGCCACGCCTGCAGCACAGCAGAAAGAAACAGACGGGAGACTGCAGAAGCCGACTGTGCTCATGCACAGATTATGTCTGCAGCTCCTACTGTGCGTCCAAAGCAGGACTAGGAGGAAGCCCAGGACTGTGGGAAGCAGACAGAGGGGAAATCCCAGCGCTCAGTCCTGGCCTCTTCCCCCCGTCTTCTTTCTCCCTGGTGCTCTCAGCTCGGCCACCCAGTCTCTCCTACGAGCCCCCACCTGCATACCCGACGTCGCCTCCTGGGTGCTTAGGACCCTCACCCCACCCCGCCCACCAGCATCAGTGTGACCTTCTTCTGTTCTCCCCAGCTCAGTGAGTGGCTTGTCCAGGGCCACGAGCCATGAACTGGCCACCTTGCCTCTCCCTCCATCCCCCCACATCCTAAATGTCACTGAGTCCCAGTGGTTTTGCTTCCTAAATGCCATTCAGCCAGCCCACTGTCCTCCATCCCAACCGCCATCCCCTACAGTCGTCTCCTGCATGGGCCGACATGATGGCCCTTTAACGGCTCTCCCACCCCTTCCTGTCCCCTCTCCTGTTCACACAGCAAGAGCTGGCTTTGCAAAATACAAATCAAATCATGTCGCCTCTCTGCTGAAAGCTTTCTGCTGGTTCCCTAGTGCTCTTAGGACAAAGGCCACGTCCTGCCACTGTCTGCGATGGACCCTGCAAGGTCTGGCCCCTGCACACCCCGCCCACTCCACCCCCGCTCCCTGTCCTGCTTTTGAGTTTCAGCCACCCTGGCTTCTTTCACTTTGCCAAACTCCCCATGCTCCCTCCTGCCACAGGGCCTTTGCACATGCTGTTTCCTCAACCTGAGATGCTTCCTTCTTACCTCCTTCCAACCCACACTTTTAAGAAGGCTTCTCTGCTCTCTCCGACCAGACTGACCTCTATCTACCCAGCCCCATGATACCAAGTGGGATCTCTCCTTCACGGCACTGATTTCCGTTTAATTTTACATTCCTCTGTGTGATTCTCTGATGAATGTCTTCCTTCCACACTAGACTTTAAGCTCTTGAAGATTGTGACTGGTTTTGATACCATTATAACCCAAAATGCTAGTCCAGTGCCCCGGTGCATAGTAAGCACTCAATAAATATTTGTCCAATGGACAACAAAAGCTGGGGTGGGGGCGGTTGAGAGGCAGTTAATAGTTAATAGTCACTAGAAAAACTGGGCAGCATTTTATGGAGTAGGTGGGGCTTAAGTTGAACTTAAAGAAGGAACAGACATTGTACTGATGGAGGCATTTGGAAGGGCATTCTAGGTGTGTGGAACAGAATAAACGAAGAGGTAGGTACAACAAGTGTGTGTGCGTGTGTGTGTGTTGGGGTGCCAGGGAAGGAGATGGGCCAGGCTAGTGGAGGTACAAGTTGGGAAAAGGGGGGACACCAGCTCAGCCAGCAGGTAGGTTCCCGAGGGTCTCGAAGGCAGGTAAAGGGTCGGCACGTGAAAAGAGTGGAAGATTTCAGACGGGAGTGTGGATTCCGGGCAGGCGCTCGGCGGGATGGCCAGAAGCAAAGTCTCACAGCAGAGCGGGTGGGACACGGCAGTGGGGACACATGGAGCCAGGTGGAGGCTGGTCAGTGTCCAGGCACGAGCTGACTAGGACCTGGTGGTGAGGTCCCGGGGATGGAGTGGACGAGGTGGACAAGGAGGCGTTGAGAAGAAAGCCGGGCTCCAGCCTGGGGGCCGCCGTCTCGGGGACCAGCCGGGAAGGGTCTTCCACGCGTGAGTGTAAGAAGGAGCCGGTCTGTCAGGCAGACGCAAAAGGCGCCAGTGCCATCTCCCCAACTCTTTGCCCCCTTCTGGGTGAGCAGATCGATACCAGCCATCAGGGCTGAGGCCAGGGACAGGGGACAAGGCTAGCTGTCCGCAGGGAACACGGAAAACCCAGGGCAGGGTTGCCTGGGTGACTTATTGCTTATTAATAATAAAAACATGTAAATGTTACGAAGGCCATATTGATCCCAACATACGAACCATCCATCATGAGGGTGAGGAAGAAATGGGTGTTATAAATATCGAATAATAAGACTGTAGCCCAGGACTTATCAATATAGGTGGGTGAAGGCTGGGACAGGTCCCAGGGCAATTTTGTAATGAGAGCAACTCCCAGCAACCCCTCCCTGCATATGGGGCTCATGGGGGGGAGGGAAAGACAGAGCGTCCCTCAGTGGAAGGGAGGTACTCGTGTACAGAGGTCCTAAAGAAGGGCCCCGTTTCTTCTCCATGGAGAGCTGTCATCAGAGCTCCTGAAATCTCTTAGTCAGGGATCTACAGCCTGGAGAAACGCCCACCCCAGGGTGGGGAGGGTCTTCACCCCCACTTATCCCAAGGCAACAGAGCTTAAAGGGCAGGCATGCTGGTTTGGACTCAGGCAGACCTGGGGCACAGATCCTGCCCCACTGTGTACTAGCTCTGCAAACTGTACAGCTTTAACGGCTCTGGGCGTCAGTTTACTCATCTATAAAATGGGACTATTGATACCAATCTGCAAGGCTGTGAACATTAACTGGGACCATGCCTATAGTCAACACCCATGGCAGTTGTTACTATAATGGCAGAGTGGCCAGGGGCTCCTGGGGCCATTAGACCCCTCCCTACTCGGCATAATACTGAACGACTCCAGTCCTGGGTACACCCAGGGAAGTGGCATCATAGTTGAGGGAGCAGCAGCCCGACCCTGGCCACACTCCCTTTCCCCAGCTAGGTTTTCCTGGCAGATTTCTGTTCGAATGGCTACATGTCTCCTGGACCCAGCAGGCGTGGGGCCCAGAAATCAGCTGGTCCTTACAAGTCTCTGCCTCCATGTCATGCTAGAGTGGGGTGGGGACAATGAGCACCCAAAGCCTGAGCCTCAGCAAGTGTCAACAGCGGGGTGCTCGGTGTCCCGGGGGCTCAAATAGTGAGGTCATGTCCAGTGGAGGGGAGTGGAGACGCTTCCTGGAGACGAGCCTAGAATGTCCAACAAGAGGCGGGGAGTGGATAGAAGCTCCCCGGCCAGGCCCCGTGCAGAGGGAGAACGGGGTGGAAAGTTCCTATCCCCGGCAAATCCCGAGGAGACCCAGCCCTGTGGCTGTGAGTGAACATCACGCCCAAGCCACGGGGGATATTTTGTTCATTATGGATTTTTTTGCATTAATTTTGGCTTTTTATAACTTTTTAATATTGCATTAAAATATTATTTGTTTTGATTACTGAGTTTTTGGTGTTCCTTACAATTTGTGCCCAACGTGACGCCTCCCCCACCTGCACCTAAGCCCGGCTCACCAGTGACTGCGTTTCTGGGACTATTCCCGTCCCCACCAGCTCTCGGCTCCCAGGTACCCAGCCCACTTCCAGCCGCCTCTCTCTGCCGCCCTCCCAGCTTTCCTGAGTCTGATTCCAGCTCCCCATCCCACCCCCGCCCCCACATGACCCACCTCATTGTCACAGCCTTTGTATCCGGTGGTGGCACAGGTAGTTTGGGTGGACAGGTCCTCCCTCTGCGCCCGGCACGGCGGCCCCAGGCCGTGTGCTCTCCCGGCATCATCCAATTCATCCTCGCTGGATCCTGAGAGGGGGCATCACGAACCTCCTTTGTCAGGTGGGGAGCCTGAGGCCCAGAGAGGTTATGTGTTTCACCCAAGCTCACACAGCTGGTCAGTCCATGGTGGGTCTGGGATTCGACCCAAGCAAAATGCTCTTTTCAGCAGAAGCCAGCATTTCCCAAAGTGTCATCCTTGGAACCCATATTCCGTGGGCTGTGAGTCTGGGACACTTCGAAGAATTGGCTTTGCGGTCGGAGAAGTTTAACCGGCTGGTGTGCACGGAGACTCAGCGAGAGCGAGCAGGTCAAAGGCTCGAGGCAGTCCTACAGGTAAAAAACGAACTGTTTGATATCGTTTACCTTGACATGTTCCGAACTTATTGGCCACAAAACTCTTCTGTTCATGGAGCATCTCCCCGGGCCAGTGTTCCATCTCAGACTGTCAGGAAGTGCTGACCTGCTTCTAGCTGGAGAGTTTCCCAGCCGGGTCCCCATGAGTCCTGCTAGGACCCGTTTCTGAACCTTGACCTTGAAGGGGAGGTGAGGTTTCTTTCCTCACCCTGGGTTTGGGACTGAGGCACCTATTACTATAGGTGGATTCAAGAGAAAGGCATGCAAATGTTGTTAATATAAGTTTTGGGAGGACCCAAAGAAGCAGAGGAAACTGAGCCTGTTCACGCCTAGGTTTGACAGGAAAGGGGACAGCCGTGCGGACGTGTGATTGGACAGAGAGGGTGCGATGTCATGGTAATAAGCCAGGGGGCGGGGCCCGCAGCAAGGCCTATTTGTTCAGATTCTGCTCTGTGTCCTGTGTCTTCAGAGACAAGGACGTTCCTTCCCTCCGGGTGTAGGGAGGGCACCTCTCCCGCAAAGGTCTTATGAAACTACTTCAGAGGAAGGTCGGAGAATTCTTTTGTGGCCCGTGCCGAGGACAGGGGCAAGGGAAAGACAGAAAGCCCTTCCCGCTTCTGCTGTTTCTTGATGCCACGTGCCGTATTTTAGGGCCGTATTTTAGGGCAGTGTGTCCTCTCCCTTCGCTGCATTTTCCGGCTTGATCTGCCGGAGGAAGGGGATGCAGGCGGAGGGAGGGGCTTTAGGAGGAGCCCAGGATGTGCCTTTACGTTTTACATTAAGTATTTCTGTATTGTTTGATGTCTCACATAGCACGTGAGTCACTTTGGTGAGGAGGAGGGAAGGGGGAAGGAAGGAGTTGGGGAAGGAGGGAGGAAAGAAGGAAAGAGGAGAGGAAGAGAGGGGAGGGTTCCTACAGCTTCCACCTCCCACAGCCCATCCCCAAGCTAACTCGAGCCTGGGGGCGGAGAGGAGGCTCTGCGGCTTCCCCTCTCACTCAGTCCTGCGGACCACCAGCCCACCCTGGAATCACACGCTCATTCAAAGCCGTTTCCCTATCAGAGGCTTGCCTCTGCCCTGCGTCTCAGCCACACGGGTTTGCACGATTTGCAGTCTCTGTGTTCGCCTGCCCTCCCTCTCCAGCCAGTCCAGGAGTGGAGGGACCCCCGGGTCAGGAGCCCCTCGGAGCACCCCCGCCCAGGCCTGGGTAATGGGCCCTCTTTACGCCGGTTTGATTTTATTATTATGCCAACACACTTGCTTAATTCTCTGCTGTCTTCCTTCTGCACTGTTGATTTACACTGTTAGTGTTTTAATTATACAATTCAGCACTCCTTAAAACATGAAAAACTGCTCAACTTTTCAAGCAATTAAAAGGCAGCAGAGTATATCAGCAGATCTGAGACGAGATAAGTAAATCAAGCAATTAAAAAACTCATTTGGTGAAAATGTAGCAACCCACCCAAAATGAGCAAGGTTGGTGGGCCCTGCAGGCAAGAACGTCAGGGAGCGGGGCCTGCTCCAAATCACCTTCCGCTGCTCTCCCTCGCCACTGAACACAGCCCAGCTGGCTGAGGGCACCGCCAGGGGAGAGCCGAGGACTGCAGTGCCCAAAGACGTGGGTCTCAGGCTGGCCTCCAGGC
Organism: Avahi laniger; assembly: GCA_963575035.1. Taxonomy (NCBI): domain Eukaryota; kingdom Metazoa; phylum Chordata; class Mammalia; order Primates; family Indriidae; genus Avahi; species Avahi laniger. The sequence goes on from CAUYSK010046882.1 coordinate 40,263, forward strand.
CGCTGGTGAACTTGGCCATATTGCTCCCCTCTCTCGGCCTCAATTTCCCACCTGTGAATGGGACTGCACCACCGTGCTTTGGGGTGTGTGTGTGTGTGGTAAAATATACATCACACAACTTACCACTGTAAGGGAGAGAACGTATCTTCAGTTCATGGCTGAAAGCCCTGCGACAAGACAGGTTAACCAGAGGAAAGCACGCACCTTCATCGAACGAACGTTTTACATGACACAGGAGATGTCGCGAGGAAATGAAGATCCGGAGAAACAAAAAGCTTGCGTGTTTTCCGTGCCAGGTTTGATGAGGAGGTGAACAGTCGTGGAGGATATGATCTCACGGTGACATCCTGGAGGGGACTCAGCAAGGCAGATTCTCCTCCGCATCTCTGTGTCTTCAGAGGCAAGGTTGTCACTCCAGGTGCAGGGACGGCACCTCTCACACGAGGGTCTCACGGCTCGGTTCAGGAGAGGTCAGGGAGGAAGGTGAGGGCGGCCTTCCCGCTTCTGCTGCTTCCTCAAATGCCAAGAAGCCCGACTGGGGGTAGCACGTCCTGAGCACCATCACCGTCTTAGCCGTTTTGAAGTGTGCCGTGCGGGGGTGTGACATTTCTACTGTTCGCTCACAGCCATATTGTTGTGCCACCGCCACCCGCGCCCGCCTCCAGAACCCTTTCCGTCCTGCAAACCCGAAACTCCGCACCCCCTGAACACGAACTCCCCGTCCCCCATCCTGCACCGCTGGTTTTTAAGCTGGTTTCTGGGGAGCCCCTGGGGTTCGTCTGGCCCCTGCAGGGCAGCGGGGAGGGGAGCAAGCAAGGAGAGGGTGAGTGAGCAGAGCTCCATTTGGGTCTGTGTGAGCTCTGAGGCCTCGGGAAGTTATTTCATTTGAGCAAAAGACTCTGAAGATTGTTTTGTGAAGTCAGAGAATGGCTGGCTGAGATGGTCGTAAAGGCTTCTGGATGGAAGGAACAGGCTGAGGGGCGGGGGACGGATGTGCCAGCAGAGAGGGGGACAGAAGAAGCTCCCCCAGAATGAGCTGGGTGCCCCTGGGGGAGCCAGTTCCTCCCGGGCCTTGGCCACTCCCTTCCACCACCATGGTGCACAATTGGCATCGTGACTCTGGCCCCAGGGCCCCCGGAGAACAGGGACTTTGTGCTGCACTGTGAGAGTGAGGGTGGGGACGAGGCGGGGCAGGGACAGGAGGTGCGCAGCCCTCTCATCCATCACACCGGGAGCCGGAAAGGCCAGAGGTGCCACCAGACCGGCTCTGGGAGCCAGATATCGACCAAGGCGAGGAGGGAGGGAGGCGACGGGTGCTCTGGGGCGGGCGCTGGAGATGGGGGCCAGGAGGCAGCCTCCACCGGCAGCATCCGGTTCAGGACAGAACCTCCCGAGTGGACACTCCCCACCCTTCATCCCCGCTGGCAGGATTATAACTGCCGAGGGGCAGAGCCCAGAATCTCAGCCGTGTTGGTCTCGGCAGGAAGAGTCGAGGCCAGTGCCCCAAGCACTTGGCCTGGGACCGAGTTCAGGTTTCCTGCAAGAGAACACACCCTCTCCCTGTTCAGGGAAGAGATGCCACTCATCGTGGCTTTCCTTCCTTCAAGAAAACAGAGGGTCCCTCTGACATTTTCTTTTCAACACATGTCCCTTCCCTTTAACGACACCCAAGGGAACAGCCGATCGGGTCTGAAAATGCTGTTCGTTCAAGGTGTGACTGTTGGCTGGTGGCGTCTCTCTGTGCTGGGTCTCCTTCCGCAGAACAGGGTCGCCCAGCCACCACGACAGTGGGAAGTAGTCACAGGTCACAAACCCTATGCCAACGATAGGGGGACAGGGACACATACAAGTCCAGTTTTTATGACACCTTCCAGTCCCCGGCTCCAACCCTGTCTGAGCCAATCTCCCTGGGGTCACCTGCTAGGCACAGCCCACTCTCGTTCCAGGTCACCTGTCTGCCTGTGGACACTCCAGCCCCTGCCCCAGCCGTCCCCTGGGTTCTGTGCACAAAATCTCCCCCATCCTGCCCAGCAGTCTCCTCAAGGTTACTTCCCTGGAGCAATTTCCGTTCCAGACAGTTTCTCCTGGTTGCTCTTTGTAATCCCAGAACCTCCATTAATCATTCTTAAGCCCTTTGAATGCAATATTTTCTCTAAGAACCGAAATTTCCTCACAACTCTGCACCCTCCTGCCATCTCCAATTACCCACGCTCATCAGTCATTAACATAACGCATTAGCATATCTATAACTTTCGTATACTTTGATTAATCTCGCCTGGATTTTTCTCCCAATTGCACCTAATTGGCTGAGGACTGACCAGGATTGGAGGAGGTGTTCACCTCGCTGGGCCCCTGGCATTGAAAGGATGGAGCGGAAATAGAGTTCCAATGTTACCAAATCTAACTCTTTCTTTTTGCAGATGAGGAAACTGAGGCCTGAAGAGGTGAAGTAGTGTCCCTGCCCCCACAACCACCCCAGGCAGCACCACCCCATGTGCTTCCTGCAAACTAGTTCCCAGAAACACTCTGCACAAAAGTAAAGAGTGAGGCTGGAGGGGACGGTGTATAGAGGCCAGGGGGCCAGGGTCAGTACATTCCGGAAGGCATGGATGCCATGCCCCTGGGCTGGACATTCACAGTGCACAGCGGCATGGTAAAGGCTTCAGAAAAGTCTCACAGTAAAGAAACCTGTTATCTTTATTCAATCCAAAGTTTATGTAAGCAGTATCTCTTTTTTTCTCTAGACCACCTATATTAGATATACGTTTCTGTGTAAAAAAATATTACCCCAAAACTATGTAGCTTAAAACAATAAACAGGCTAGGCACAGTGGCTCACGCCTGTAATCCCAGTGCTTTGGGAGGCTGAGCTGAGAGGATCACCAGAGGCCAGGAGTTCAAGACCAGCCTGGGCAACATAATGAGATACCATCTCTACAAAATAATTTTTTTTTTAAGTCAGCCAGTCCTGGTGGTGCACCCTGCAGTCCCAGCTACTCAGGAGGCTGAGATGGGAGAGTCACTCAAGCCCAGGAGTTTGAGGCTGCAGTGAGCTACGATTGTGCTACTGCACTCCAGACGGAGCAAGACTCTGTCTTGAAAATACAAACAGCAACATTTATTATTTCACATAGTCTCTGAGAGTCAGGGAATCCGTAATTGGTTGATCTGGGTGGTTCTGACTCAGGGCTTCTCAGGCGGTTGCAGTTACAATGTCAGTGGGGGCTGCCATCATCTGAAGGCTGGACTGGGGCTGGGGGTTCTGCTTCCAAGAGAACTTGCTCGTGTGGAGCAGACTGTCGGCAGAAAGCCTCTCCACAGGCAGCTGGTATCCCCAAGACTGAGTCATCAGAGAGAGAGAGAGAGAGAGAGAGAGACAGGGGGGAGCTGCAGTGTTTTTTGTGCTGTGTTGAAAGTCACACACCATCATCTCCACGATAACCCGCTGGTCACATAGGTCAGCCATGTTTGGCCCGGGAGAGACTACACGAGGATGTGAATCCCAGGGGTAAGAATTGTGGGCTGCCATCCGGGAGGCCAGCTACCATGCCATCTATTAACTCCACACATCTGGAGAACCACTAACCAGAGCCTATTCTGTGGGAATTAAAGTACAATTGAGAAAGGTGTGACTATCCCAGACCTTCCATCTGATGCAACTAGATCTGATGCTACAGGTGTCCTTGTCTGGCTCCACTTTCTAAGTACCAGGCATCAGTCCTCGGTTCTGCTTGGTTCCATCCTTCCACGAGGCTCTGTTCTTCCTCACTGCTGGTCTTGACAGACCCCAGGGCCTGGTGTCTCTAGTGAGCCCGTGGCCGCTGGTCTCTAAGGCAAGGCCCAGGCACCAGCATTCTCTCAAATCAGCCCCCAGCTTTGGCTAAGACCTCGCCTCTTGCTATGGGGAGCCCTGCTGGCTACACACTGAGTTTCTGATTCCAGTATGAAGGCAGCTCTAATTAGAATAAAAATTGCTAACACTTATTAAGTGTTTATGGTATGCCAGGCACTGTGCCAACAGGCCTACATGCTCTATATCATTAATCCTCACCATGGCCCTAAGCGGTAGTTCCTATAACCCCATTTAATAGATAAGAACACTGAGGCTCTGGCCAGTCAATGTGGCCAACAACATGTAGCCGAAAGTAGCACAGCTGCAACTGAGCTGGGACCATCTGAGTCCAGATCCCAGGCTGCTATTAAGCTATATTTCCCCCAGTGTCCCATTCACCTGTAAAGCAGTGTTGGAAATATTTGGGCTGGTGTCATGAGGGTATCTATTCTTACTCAGGTAATCTCCTCCCACTTCACCAGCAGCTCCAGTGATCCCACCCCTCTCCTATAAGGGGATGTTCTTGAATCATTAGATTTTAAAAAAACAAAATGCCTTCACAAATGATATTTGCCTCTATGAACAATAACAACGTTGTTTCCTCACCTCTCCCTTAAAACAGGTTTTGAAAGATAGCTAATTGTTTAAAGTAAAAATATTAGCATTGTATGCTGGTAGGTGTTATATACATAGTTGTAAAATAGATAATAACAGTAGCACAGAGGAGTAAATAGAATTTTTGTGTTGTAAAATTGTTACATTTCATGTTAAGTGTTACAGTATTAATTCTAAGTATACTGTGATAAGGATGCATAGAACAACAACTAAAAAACTACAAAGACATACAGGTTAAAAAGCCAATTGAGGTTTTAAAATTGAATATTTTTAAAAATCAAGAAGGCAAGAAAAGAACAAAAAACAAGTGAAACAGGACAACTAGAAAACAAATAATAGGTACGGCTGATAAATTTTAAGATGGACCCTAATAATCCCCACTTTCTGGCATGCACACCCCATGTGCATGTCACAAATAGTACATAAAACTCTTTCAGAAAATAGAGAATAAGGGAACACTTCCTACTCAGTTTATGAGATAAACATAACCCTATACCCAAAGCCTATAAAAGATAATATAAGAAAGAACATTAGAGACCAATATCCCTTATGAGCACAGTTTAAAAAAAAACTCTTAAGAAATTTTAGCAAATTGAATCCAGCAATATATAAAATGCATAACACATTTTGGGCATATAGATGTGTAAACTCAATCAAGTAGAGTTTATACCAGGAATACAAGGTTGATTCAACATTCTAATTTCAAATAATATAATTCAGTATATTAATGAATTAAAGAAGAAAAAGAATAAGATCTCAAAAAATTCAGAAAAAGTACTTAAAATTCAACACCCATTCATACTTTAAAACCATCAGCAAACTGGAACTGAAGGATAAATTCTTCAATCAGACAAAGGGGATATACAACAAAGCTACAGTTAATATCATATTTAATGGTGAAAGACTGAATGCTTTTCTCCTAAGGTTGGGGAAAACACAAAGACTTCTGCTCTCATCACTTCTATTTAAAATTATACTAGATGTTCTAGCCAGAGCAATAACATAAGAAAAAGTAGTAAAAAGTTTACTTATTGGAGGAAAATAAGTGAACTCTCTTTTTCACATATGACATGATTAGTTACTTTAAAAAAAAACTAACAAATCTACTTAAGAAAAAGATCTCTAGAACTAAAAAGTTAATTTAATAAAACGGAAGGACACAGGCCAATATGCATCAATAATCAATTGTTTTTCTATATATTATCAAGAAACAATTAGAAAATGAAATAACAACAAATCCTATCAACACTGGCATCCAAAAATGTAAAATTCTCAGTAATAAATCTAGTGAAAGATTTGCAAGACCTCTACGTTAATAATTACAGACACAACAGAAAAAAATTAAAGAAGATCTAAATAAATGAAGTGATATACCATGTTCATGGATTGGAGGACTCTATATTCTAACATGTAATTTCTCCTCAAACTGACTCATAGATTCAACACCATCCCCATCAAAATCCCAGGAAACTTTTTGTAGACAATGACAATGTGATCCTAAACTTTATCAGTTGGCCTTTAACATGAGTCTTAACTCAAACTAGAACTTATCTGTGTCAGCACAGTGTAACCTCTAGCACCCCTTATCTCTCTCCCCTTCTTTTTCTATGTTAATCGATTCATGGTTTAAATGAGGAACAATCAACATATCAGACTCTTTCCTCTTCTCTGCACAAAATAGAGTTAAGGATCCCTTCATCCTGAGGGTGGAATCCTCACTGACCTCACGGATGAGGAAGATGACCGCGTGGACTGATAGGAAAGCTCACAGCAGCCACTGGGCAAGCTTTGGGTGGAGCCGCTGCAAAAGCACATCCCTCCCTTGCTGGTGGTGATGATACACAGGGAAGGTGCAGCATCCACTTTTTAAAAATCAAATAAAATCTATATGAAAATGCAAAGGACCTTGAATAGCCAAAACAATTTTGTAGAAAGGAAGGAAGTTGGAAGACTCATTCTATCTGATTTTAAGACTTGCTATAAAACTACAAGACAGTGTGTTATTGGTATAGGATGGACAAATAAACCAATGAAATACAATAGTGAGTCCAGATGCAGACTCTCACATGTCAACTGACATTTTTAAAGGCACCAAAGCAATTCAGGGGGAGACCATTTTCAGCAAATATGCTGGAATAACTGCATATCCATATAGGAAAAAACTAACCTTGACTCCTATCTTACACCACAAACAAAATTAGTCTGAGAAGAATCACAGAACTAAACGTAAAAGATAAAACTGCAAAGCTTCTGGAAAAAAAATATATAGGAGAATAGCTTTCATGAATTTGGGATAGGCAAAGATCACTCAGAGAGGACACAGAAAGCACTAACCATTTTTTAAAATGATAAATTAACTTTAACAAAATACAAAATCTTGCTCATCAATGGACACCAGTAAGAAAATGAAAAGACAGAATGCGGACTGAAAGAAGATATTTACATCACATATATCCAACAAAAGACCTCCATCCAGTGATATACAATGAACAGGACAATCAATAAAAGAAAGAAAAAATAAGGTATAAATAAAAGATTTGAACAGACACTTCACAAAAGAAGGTATTAAAATGAACAATAAGCTAAGGAATAGATTCTCAACATCACGAGTCATCAGACATGCAAATCAAAACCACAATGAAGTGTTGCCACATATTCACCAGAATGACTAACATCAAAAGCACTAATAACAGGTGTTTGGCAAGAACGTGGAGCAAACAGAACTCTCATGTAGGCGGGCGGTTCCATTTCCAACCACTCTGGAAAACTACCAAACTTTTGCCTATATGACGGCCCAGGGATTTTATTCCTAGGTATCGTCTAGTCCATCTGGGCTGCTCCAACAAAATACCATATACTGGGTAGCTTATAAACAACGGAAATTTATTTTTCACAATTGCGGAGGCTGGGCAGTCCAAGAGCAAGGTACTGGCAGATTCCGTCTGGGGAGAGCCGGCTTCCTACTTCACAGACGCCACCTTTTTGCTGTGTCCTCACGTGAGTCTCTCTTGAGCCTGTTTCCTAAGAGGAAAGGGGTCAGGAGTGCACCCTAACAACCTAATCGTCTCCCAGAGACCCCTCCTCCTAATACCATAGTGGGGGTTCAGATTCCAGTAGAATTGGGGGGCACATAAACATTCAGATCACCGCAGTATTTACTTAAGAGAAATGAAACATGTCCACAAAAGAAGAAACAAGAAAATTCATAGCAACAGTATCTACAATAATCATAAACCAGAAACAACCCAAATGCCTCTCAACAGGAGCAGGTACAGTATATTAGCATACAGTAATGTAGAGAGAGCATGTAGGAATGTATATTAATGCATATATGTATGTATTCATATTAATCACATATATTAATATGATGGAATACTACTCAGCAATAAAAAGGGTCAGACCGCTGATAGATACAAACCCGCGTGAGTCTCCTAGATACCGTGTTGAACAAAGGAAGACACACAGAGTAGTTGCTGTACAGTTCCACTTACAAGAGGTCCAACAACAGGCAGAAGTAACCGATGGTAACAGAAATCAGAGATGTGATTGCCTCTGGAGAGGGTCGGAGTAACTGGAAAAGGGTGCAGGGAATTTTTATGCTTTGATTGGTGAGGGGTTCAGTTACATAGGTGTTTCCATTTTTCAAAACTCATCAAATGGTACACTTAAGATCTGTGCTTTCCCCTTATATAAATTTGACCTAAAAAATGCTACAAAATTACGGGTTAAAAAACAATCCAACAATAGGAAACCGTAATCTTTGCCTGGCTTGTCCGGTCCTACGAGATCTGGCCCCCGCTAGACAGGGACCGGGCGTGGCAGAGTCCGCTCCGTCCATCACCGTGCTTTCCGCGAGCACACCAAGCTCGTTCGCCCTCGGAACTGTGGCATTTGCAGGCCGCCCCCCACTCTTTCCAGAGTTCTTTCCCGGATCCTCGCACAAGTGTGCTCCTAAGAGAGGATCCGTCAACCAGGTTCTTGCAGAAATGAGATGACACAGTCAAAACAGGGCAAGTGCAGGTGAGTTAACAAAGGGACCGTTTCTGAAGCGTGGCTACCAGGTAGAACGCAATGCCCAGAGCTTGTACCCTGGGCCGAAGAGGGCAGGGGAGGAGGGGGAGAAGCTGTTTCCAGAATGTGTTGCTGTCAGGATGGGAGCCAAAAATGAAACCCAGCTTCACTCTCCCGCCCTCCCGTCCCTCCGGTGTTCCCCATGGCACACCCAGTCAGAACTCAGAGGGCAGGGGAGCTCTTCACTGCAGGTCAGCCCCCTGTGCACAGAGCAGAGAAGGATGGAGAAGCAATCTGGGAGCAGACAGAATGTCCAGCGCAGACACTGCTCCTGGCATCCGCCCTACACAGCCGCTCATCCCGTTCCCTCCTTAATTTCTTCATGGAACTTACCAATATCTAACTCATCTTATTTGGTTGCTGGCTAGTTACAAAAACCCCTCCTCTAGAACATAAACTCCAGGGACTCAGGGACTGAGTCTCATTTATTAGAGTGTCCCTAGTGCCTAGAACAGTGCCCCGTACTTCAAACAGATGCAGAGTTTGCCCAGAAATCCCAGAGAGAAGATGAACGGGGCGGGGGGGGGGGTGATGCTGCCTCCCCCTGCGCTGGGAGGCTCTCACAAGCTCGCACATTCTCGCCATCTTTTTTTTTTTTTTTGTAATTAACAGACTATTTTTTTTAAGAGCAGTTTTAGGTTTATAAAAAAATTGGTCGGAAGGTACAGAAAGTTCCCAAATATTTTCTATTTGCTCCCACGGTTTCCTCTATTATTTCTGTCTCACATTGATGTGGAACGCTTGTTACAATCCACGAAGCAACATTGATACAGTATTATTACCTCACGGCTGGGTTTTGACAAATGTGTAATGAGTGTCACATGTCCATCACTCCGCCACACAGAAGAGTTCCGGTGGCCTCCCCTTCCCCATGAACCCCTGGCAACCACTGCTGTTTTCCTATCTCTGTTGTTTTGCCTTGTCCAGAATGTCACACAGTTGGAGTCACACAGTATCTCCGTCATTTGGACCCCTGTGGCTTGGCACCATAGATGCTCTGCGAATATTTTCCAATCCCACAAGAGACTGGATGAAAGGACTTAGAGACGCCCTCGTTTTGCGGGGCTTCGGGCGCCCCAGCAGGAGCGAGCCCAGCCCCTTCCCGTCTGGGGTCAGAAACCCTCACTCCTTCCCCGTTTTGCCCTCCCTCCCCCAGCCCCACTTGCCTTCCTCACCTCCTTTAAATTACACAAAGATTTCCGCGTGTGAAAGCTAATTTAGGCGCCATAACAGAGACCATATTTAATGTAAATGGAAGGTGCAGAAGCAGAAGGATTTATGGTAATAATAACCCGCTTGTAATAACACAGAGTGGGTCACCTGCTTAAGAAACAGTGGATTAAAGAGAAGGAAATTTACCTCCCAAAAGAACGAGTGTCACGGTAGCGCCGAGTCTTGGATGATCTTATTAAACCCCATAGATCTTACTCTGCTTTCCTACCAGGAGAGGGCTACTTCTCCCCCCTGCGTAAGAATGGCCAAAGGGAGGCCCGTGGCAGGGATAGGAGTTCAGGAGACAGGGCACTTCCCAAGAAGGCCTGGCGTCAGAGCCCCTCTGCACAGAGTCCCACACAAGCCACATGCCGGTGGCATTCCTGACACAAGGACAGCCAGGAGCAGAGAAGGATCCAGGAAGCAGGAAGCTGTGCATTCTTGCAGGACAGCTCTGACGTCACGGACCCCACCCTGTGCAGGCGTGGGTAACAGGGAGGTCCCAGCAATGCTTCAGACAGCTGGGGTGCAAGGAACGCCATGCACCCCACATGGTGGTTACAGGGAGCGGGAGGCTTTGGTTAAACAGGTGAGCTCCGCATTTCGAGAGATCTGGGTTCAAATCCCAGCCCCACTACTTGCTGCCTGTGTGACCTTGAGCACATTATAAAACTGACTCCATCCGTTTCCAGCACTGAGTGGATTCTTACCCCATCCATTCCCCTTAGGAAAGTGGCCTCAGGATCAGAGCGGCTGAGCCAGCAGGAGCGAAGCCTCCCGGCGGCATGCTGGAGTCGGAGCCCGGACAGTAGCAGCAGTGACCGTAGGAGCAGTAGAACCCTCTTCCAGCTCATCAAGGACCCTGTTCCCAGGACAGACGCCAGGCCCCTAGCCTCACCTCTGCCCCTCCGTGGGGGTGGCAGGGAGGACACAGCACCCTGTCTGCTGTGCACTTGGCCTCCGCCGCCAGTGCCCTGTCCTCACCCCCCCCCCCACCTTTTTTCCCAGTAATGGTTTGCTGGGAAGCGGGTGAGCTGGAGAGAGCCGTTCAGGCTGAGAAGAGCCATCACACAAAAGGATTATGGCTGCTTCCCTAGTGCACTGGGGCTTTTAGAATGTTTCTGTGAAATCGCCCATTATAGAATGCCCTCGCAGGGAAGATGGAGGGGGCCGCACCATGCCAGGGAACCAAGGCAAAGCCACCTGGGCTGGGGAGAGCGGGTGGCTTCCAAGAATCCTCCAGAACCCAGTCTGGGACTCCTTAGAGAACTGTCTCCTTCTGAGGTCTCAAACCAAGGTGCCCAGGGTGCCCTCATGCCTCCCTGCAGGGTGTCTGCACCTGAGCTCCTCCTACAGCAGGGCCTGAGTGGGGAGACACTGGGGCCCGAGAAACACGGAGCATCATTTCCCCGCCACCAGCGAAGGATGGGCTGGCCCCGGGGCTTCCACAGGCCGCGGCTCACCTCCTCCCCAGCTTCGCTCGGGTCTCCCCTTCCGGTGAGTCCTCCCCGACCACGTTGTGAATCCTCCAACTTCCTCCCCACCCCACCCCACCCCACCCCATCATCCCTTTCCTCTGACTCTCTGCTCTGTTATTTTTTTCAATATCACTGTGGCCTCCTCACATACCACGTAATTTACTACAGTGACATTGCTGGGCTCAGCTCCCCCCTGGAATGGAAGCCCCGCGAGGCAGCAGCTGTCATCTGTGGTGTTCACTGGTACATCCCGAATGACTAGAGCTGTTTCTGCAACATAGTAGACGCACAATAAATGCTGACTGAGTAAAGTATCAATCAGGCGCTTAAGACAAGACGTGGGCTGTTGTCCCGCCTCGTTTATTCCCAATCTGAGCACTCCCGCTCCCGTCCCAGGTCTTTCTGGGAATCTCTGTCCAGATGTAGAGTGACCCAAACCTAAGCCACATCCTCTAGCCTGAACAGCATGAGGCCCTTCTGGATTGGATGGGGAGCTTTGAGGCAAACCCGGCATTGTGCTTAGAGAGCGGCTGTGGGGCTCCCCCACACTCAGTGGCCCTCTCAGGGGTCTTCTGGGGTGAAATGGGCAAAGGGATGGCCCTGCTGGGATCCAGGCAGCCTGGCCCGGCTTCCCTGCCATGCTGATGAGGTTCTCAGCGTCCTCTCCTGCATTTCTCATCAGCCCAGATATGTTTGCACTTGCAGCTTGCAATTAACATTAGCCTTGGAAGATCCGTTTCACTGGAGCCTCTTAATGAAGCCATTGTTCTAAGCCCCCCAGCACCCACCACACCCCTACACCCCACACACATGCTGTGCTGTGGAAACTGGCTCCGATCTGGACTCTCAGGCTATCATGGGTGCAGAGCTCCCAGGGAGGGAGGTGGCCTCCCCGGGTCTGTGCTGGCTTCTTCGGACCCAAAAGCTGCTCTGCCCCTTAACATGGACCCCATCACCCTGGGGTGCTTCAGAGACTGTGAGTGTGAGAGCAAAGAAGAAATAATCGAAAAGAGGAAGTCCACCTTCCCTGCCCCCACAGCCCCCAGGCGAGGGCCCTCGTGCGGGCCAGGCGGGCAGGGGCAGCGGAGGTGGCTGGATGGAGGGCTGACCAGGGATCCACACACGCGGAGCTGGGGCGGGAGCTCCTGGGACTGAGAAATACAGCTGCGCCTCAGAGCAGCAGGCGTCCCGGCAAAATTACTCCTTTTAATCTAAATTTGATGAGGCCAGGGCTGCCTTTCAGCTAGGAGAGAGGGAGGGGTGTTACAGAGTTCCCCGCCTGAGTCCTCCCCGCCACCGCCCCCGGGGAGCCTGGCTTACCTTCTCAGGTGGCTCCCTTCTCTTCCACGCCGGGGGCAGAGCCCCAGGCGCAGGACACACTTCCTCCGAGACCAGGATGTGATGTTTATCAACCAGATCTTTCCCTGCCACTGCCTCGCCAGAGCCCCCTGGGTTCTCCAGCCAGGGTGACTGAAAGGACTGGTTTGCCCAGGACTGAGGGGGCTTCCTGGGATGCAGGTCATTCAGTGCTAACGCCAGGAAAACCCCAGGCAAACCCTTTTTCTAAGAAAGTTTAGAAGGGCTTGTGGGATACCCTTCTCAGAACAGCTGGGGGCCATCCCAGAAGGCAGGAGCACCTGTTGTTACATGAGCAATCTACCTGCTCAGGGAGGAAGCTGTGTCTTATCACTTGTCATTAAACCCCGTTCCCTCCTCTCAATTCTGGCACCACCCTCGACTAAGTGATCAGACATCAATCCTGAAAGCAGGGCACCCTGACTCCTCCCCCTCGCTCCCGTCCCCACGTTCATGCCCTGCCCGCTCCAAATACCCCCCTCGCCCCTCTGTGCCCTCCTCTCTGTCCGCCCGCAGCGCCACTATCTGCAGCACCTGCGCCAGGCAGACCAGGGCTAACGGTTCGGGGCAGCCCCGCCTAGCCCAGGTGCCAAGGCAGAAGGGACACGCTGAATTATGTCCCCCAAAAAGATATGCTGGACTCCCAAGCCCCAGTACCTATGACCTCATTTGGAAATAGGGCCTTTGCAGATGTAATCAAGTCCAGATGAGGTCATTAGGGTGGGCCCTAATCAAATATGACTGGTGTCCTTGTACAAGGAGGGAAATTTGGACACAGACACACACACCGGGAGAGGACAGCCATGTGACTACGGAGGCAGGGGTTGGAATGATGCCTCTATAAGCCAAAACACGCTGCCTCGCTCCACTGCCCTGCCTCGTCCAACTTCAAAGTGGCCAGGTCATGGGCCACCCCTGACCCCACCGAACCCAGGTCCAGGGGCTCAGGTCACTACCATGTCCCCTCTGCCGCCCCCACCCAAAACAGAAGAGACAGGTAAAAGCACCCCGCAGGCTTTTCGTCCCCGACTAGCCCCCCGGACCTACCCCAACCAGGACAGAGAACTGACCTAGCACCTCAAAACCATAGCTCCCTTTATTTCCACGTTCCCCTCCGAGACCCTCTGCAGTGCAGGAGTCCTCGCTTGGGTCCTCCCCCAGGCAGAGCCTGAGATGAGGGCACGTGGAGGGTGGCTACCTGGGAGGTGACCCCAGAGAGCAGGAATGAAGGAACGAGAGGGTAACACGGGGCAGAAGAAGCTAATGCACGTGTGCTGTTGAGGCCACCACTGTGAGCAGCGGGGCGTCACTTCCTCCAGGACCTCTGACAAGGAGCGCGGCCTGTCTCCCAGGAGTGGGCCCTGGCAGGACGAGCGGCGGGGGCGTCTGCCTGTTGCCCCTGCACTTCCAGCCACACACACTCATGGGCCAAGCGCACACCCTACTGAGCTCTCACCAGCATCCTCCACATCGGAGGAGCTGGGGCAGCAGTGGGGATGCGTGCCCTTGCTGGGGGCAAGGTGGCACCAGTGTGACCGCAGTGGCAGCCTTCAGGGAGCTGTCTCCCGGCTGGCCTGGCTCAGAGGTGAGGCTGAGCGGACAGGGGCCAGGCCCCAGACTGCCTGCTCAGTAGATAAATCTTTCCGCAGACCTTTGAGGAATGACTCATCATTTACACCCGGGTGGGGAATTGCTCTCCCCCTTGCAAGTCTGGGTTATGAAGAAAGAGAGAGGGTGGTACACAACGTGAGAGCCTTTGATGTTGTGTCTGCCCGTGTTGCAGGCCGAGGAACCCTCCCGTGGCCGGGGCCGAGGAACAGAGCTGGCCGGGGCCGAGGAACAGAGCGCAGAGCAATCAGGAACCGGTCAGCTCCAGAGGCGGCCTGGGGCGGAGAACCCAGCAGCAGGGGGGCTGGGAGCGAGGAGCCAGCCGGATATCCTGGCTCACCTGCTTGCCGGTCTTTCTGAGCCCAGAAGCCAGCACAGGCTGTCCCCGGCCTGGGAATAGGCTGGGCTCCAAAAGAGCTTTGAAAAATCTGCTCTTTGGAGCTGGAAAGCGTCTTCCCATTGAAACAAATTTGGGCGTGGCTCCTCCGCCCCGCCCGGCACACAGGACACCCACCAAGCCTCGGCCACCAAAACACAGGACTATCCACGGGGTCAGCGCAGAATAGGGTCCCTGTGGAAAGTGCAATCAGGCTTACGACTCGGGGAGCCAGGGCCACATAGTCCCCTTGGCAGCGAGGCCAGGGGTCCTCCTCCTCCCCGCCTCTCAACCACCGGGCACCGGCAGCAGGCAGATTCCAAGCTCCAAACTTCAGAAGGTGATTCCTGTGGCACAGGGGAGGGGGCAGGGGAAGGGGACACTGGCCCTCTTCCTGGCCGTGTCTTAGGCTGTGCTCAAGGACTAGATAGAGGTCACCGCCAATCCCGGCTCCTCGTGGCCAAGGCTGGCTCAGACCACAGCTCTGCAAGCTCCTCCTTGGAGGTCTGTGCGCTCCCCTGGGACTCCCATTTTTCAGATGGGAAAACTGAGACCCAGAATTACCCAGCAAGCTGCTGGCAGAATCCAGACCGGGACTCCCGGCCCCCAGCCAGCCCACCTATTTGCCATGAAGGGACAAGAGAGGCTCCTGTTCACCGGTAACGAAGGCTGCTCAGCCTCTGCCTCAGGCGGTAGCCTGGAGCGCATCTTTTGAGAAATTACAGGTATCACTTTATCTTCCAGGGGAAAAAATAACCGTGGAAAACGTCTGCAATTACAGCTCATCACCGCTGACTGCGGAACTGCAGTCTAAGTACCGGGTAATCAGAAGCCCGGAGACAATGAGACTTGGGCTTTACTTAGCACCTTTCTACTCCCCTAGCTCAAACCTCGTGTGACGTGACAGCGGAGCCGGTTCACAGGCACCGCTGCGGCCTTGCCACAATCTGCCCATACAAAGATCAGGCCTCTGGCCCTTGGCAGTCCACGGAAATTCTGACTCCCTTTCCTTCCCAGAGGCTGGACTGAGTGTCACTGGGCCTCCTGGCCCCACTCGGCCCTTCTCTCTTGTCCATTTCATCTTTTATCCAACAGCACGTGTTGAGTGACACCTTTGTAGCAGTCACGGAGAGAGGCAGGCAAGGCCCTGTCCTCATAGAGATCATAGTCCAGTCTGGGAGACAGAGAGCACACAAGCCAACGCATGAATGAAAGAATCACAGCATGTCACAAGAGCTATGAAGACACTTCAAGGATGACGGGGCCGACAGTTACACTGGGAGGACACATGAGGGCGGTCAATGAGAGCATCTCTGAAGAAGCGACATGTCAGCTGAGACCTAAGGATAAGAATGAGCTGGTTGGTTGTGATCAGAGGTGAGGGAGCAGCAGGTGCAAAGGCCCTGGGGCAAGAAAGGTTCTAAGCACCATGGGAAAGCCAGCGAGTGCCCAGAACACGGTGAGAGAGAAAGAGTATCGTACAAGGGGAACTTGAAAAGGCAGCAGAAGAGACGCCACATGGAGCAAAGGTGTTTGGATTTGAAGGCCATTGCTGGGTTTTAATCAAAGGAATGAAACAAGCTGATCCGTACTGGGAAAATTTCATTCCGGCCACTGGGTGGAGAATGGGTCAAATGGCAAACAGCAATGTGGAGGCAGGTGACCAGCGAGGAGGCTGCCCCAGGGACCCTGGGTGATGGCAAAGGAAGTGGAGAGAAGGCTATTTACCCGGATGGGTTTAAACAGAGCCCCCCAGCTGGGCTGCTGATAAGGTGGTCGTGGGGTGTGGAGAGGATTCGGCAGGATGCCCCAGGCCCCTGGCCAAGCAGCCGGTGGGCGGGAGCCATCTGCCCAGGCGGGCGGGGGGCAAAGGCACGCACAAGGCGCAGGTGCTGGGCCACAGCTGTTTGCCCCCAAACTCGCTCCTCACCTTGCCCAGCCCTCTCTGTGTCACAGCATTTCCAAGGCTCCTGTGTCACCTGGGTTCGGCCAACAGGAGAGGCTGGCAGGGGACAGAGGGCAGGAGGAAGAGAGGAGCTGGGACCTCGCTGCCTCCCTTCTGCCGGGAAGCAGCGGCAGCTCCTCTGAGGCTCCGGCCGCAGCAGGCAGCCCCCAGGGCTGCAGCGCCCACGGGCCCTGGGGCTCGGGAGCACCACCTCTCCTCCCCGTCCCCCACCCCCAAATAGTCACAGCTCCCTGCTCTTGCTAATCGCTGGGTGACTCTGCCTCGTTTGGCTTCTCAGCTCTGCCATCACCTGTGTAACCAAAGTCCTATTAAAAATCCCCTCCGCCTTAAGGTTTTGGAGCGGTTTATGTATTCCTGATTGGAACTTAGCCGGTACATGAAATGTCTGGCTGAGGTGGGAGGCGCAGAGTTGGTCCGTGCGGAGCTTAAAATTTTATTCTCATATTGATCTTATCTCCTAGAATTCTGAGTACCAGCCTCCAACAAGCAGAGTTAACCACAACTCCCCGTGGAATATAAAACCACAGGGTCTAGAGGCTGAAAGAGACTTTAAAGACATCCTACTCCTGACACTTACCAGTGCTGGACCCTCTGTAATGACCCACCAGATGGCCTTAAGCCTGGGCTGATTACCTGCAGTGACAGTGTATCAGTTAGCTATTGCAGCGATAGTGCTGCGTAACAAACCACCCCAAACTCAGTGGCTCAAAACAACAAGCAGTTCCTCCTCTTGCTTGTAGGTCTGCAGGAGGCTTTAGTGGCTCTGCCTCTGCCAAGGCTGGGTGGAGCTTGGTCCAGTAGGGTTTGAGTCTGCTCCGTGTGTGGGTGTACATTTTCCTTAGACCAGAATCTTCTGCGCATTCTTCTGACAGATCACAGGAGCTCAGAAGCACAAGCCAGACCACACAAACATACTGGTGGCCTCTGCTGACATCGCGTCTGCCAAAATCCCATGGCAAGTCACATGGCCAAGAGCAGCCTGTTCTCCGACACCTCTCGCTGTCTCTCTACCCTCTGTGCCTGCCCGGCCCTCCTCGCTCCTTGCTCCTGCTCTGGCGCCCTCCATGCACCTCTGCAGCCTTCGCTCTCCGCCAACGAGACAGTGAAGAGTCAGGCAATAATGTCAGGCAGCGCGGTGATGAGGACCGTCTGCATCTTCTGAGCCCATCCAGGAAATCCAAATGCACCCTGCGGGGTGACGGGGGATGTTTGAAACTCGGGCCGTGGTGAGAGCTCTGAGATGTACGTCTGCAAGGACTGCAGAGCGGGTCCAAACTGCAGGGGTCAGACGGAGCAGAAATCACTGTCCCCAAGATGTGTGGAGAAGGATTTGAGGATGGGGTGGGGGTGGGGGCATTGGGCTTTGCAGGCAACACACCTGGCTTCTCTCCAAGACCCACTGCTGCTAGCGGAACGACCAGGGCAGGTGGCTCAGCCTCTCCAAAACTCAGCGCCATCATTGGGAAAAATGGGGCAATAATGCAGAGTTCGTTAGGGCACCGGGTCACAAGTAATGGGAACGCACACAAACCAGCTTAAGACAAACGGGGAATTGGCTCTCGTAGAACACGAAGAACAGGACAGGAGCCCGTTTTCTTCTGCTCTTTGTCTCTGCAGACTGGCATCTTCCACCTCCGGCCAGGCTGGGGAAAGCCTGGGTTTGTATGCTGAGATTCGGCTTCCTGGAGAGATCTCTCTCTCTCCTTTCCCACTTCCAAATTCCCACAAGATATCTGGTCCAGTGGTCGGCTGACACGCGAGGGCCAGTCGGCTGTGGTTACAGCATTTTAATCTGAGGAGGGAACTCCGAGGCACTCGGCTCAACTCGGATTAGCCTGGACAGGCAACTCCAGTCGTGGGCGAGGTTGTGACGTGCTGACGCCAGAGCCCCAGCTGGAGCCGTGGGGTGGGGGAGAGCGGGTGTCCTTCTCTCCCTCCCTCTCCACCCCCTTCGCCTGTGCCGCCCACAGTCCCCTAACTGGTCCCGCACTTTCTACTGCTCCACGCTCCATGGCCCATTCAGCAGCCGGAGCGCTGAGTTCAGATTTATAAACCAGACTGAGTCACGTCCCTGCTCACAGGGCTTTCTTTAACCCTCAGAATAACGTGTGAGCTCCTTACACTGACCCGCAAGATCCCGGCGGACCTGGCCACTGCCCACCTAGCCATTCCTCCCCTCCCCGCCCCGCCCTGGCGCGCTGGCCTTCCTCTGCTTCTCTAATCCGCCAGGCTTATTCCTGCCCTGGCACCAACTGCCTCCTGGGCCCAGATCAGCCCCCTCCCACCACCACCCCAGCCCCGTCTTCACGGGACCAACTCCTCTTGTCTTCCAGCTCTTGGCTGAAAAGCCGCCTCCTCCAGCAGCCCTCCCCGACTGCTCTATCTACAGAAGCTGCTCAGCTGCTCCAGGCCCATCACCCACTGGTTTCTCTGCACCGAACCTAATCTCCATCTGTGCTTTTCAAATTCACTCATTTGTTCCTAGTCTATCACTCACCAAAATACGATCCCCACGAGAGTAAGGACCTCATCTCTTGTATTTCTTCGTGTATCCCCTATGTCTAAAACAGTGCCTGTCACATAGTTAGCACTTAACAAATATAAAATAATAATACATAGTAAAGGAGCAAAAAGGGTAATAAACCAATCATTGCAGAAAAAAAGAAAGGTCATTAGCAGATGAAAGAGTGCAAGAAATATGTGGAGGGTGAGAGGTAGAGGACGCGGAAGGGGAGAGGTAGAGGACGCGGAAGGGGAGAGGTGGGGGACACGGAAGGGGAGAGGTGGGGGACACGGAAGGGGACAGGTGACAGATAGAGGGGGTGAGAGGTGGCAGACGTGCGCTGATGCGGGTGGCTGAGTTGAGTCAGCTGGATGTGCCTGACCGACACTGGAGAGACTGGGTTTGCAGTTGTCAAATACAACCTGTGGTGGGAGAGAGACCAGAGAGGTGGTGCTAAAGACACAGAGGTCAATTGAAAGGCTACAGAACAAATCTGCCACTCGCCACCCTCCAAGTGCACTCTCACCTGACAGGACACCGGGCAGCACTGCAAAGCCACGGAGGCCTCCTGGCTACACCGATGAAGCCGCCGGCAGAGAATGGGGGCCGCGGGCGTGGCTGTTGGGGATCTGGAGTAAAGCCCATCTCGTCCTGCCGTTTGCGCCCCCACAGCCTAGCTTCACGGCCCCCGCCCTGGCCGGTCCCCGCAGAGCCAAGCCAGACAGCAGGCAAGCCCTGCACGTGAACCCGGAGCTCCTAGGCAGCATTTCCATACGGGGAGGGAATTCAGTGGAAAATAAACCAGCTTATAAAAACACAAGAAACCCATGCCAACCTCCTAGAATAATTACCCCCTTCTTTCATTCTTAAATAGAAACAGACAAATGAGATTCACTAGACATATGACAAATGAAAGAGAAATTCTAAGATTAAAAAAGAAAATGAACATCAATCCAACTCTATCATCAAAGGAATGTGGAAGGCAACTGCATCCAAAAAAAGAGAACAGATTGCAATGAAAAAGGACTCACCAGAGTCCAAGAAAAAGTTCTTGAGATTTAAATCACATAATTGTTACAATAAAGGCCACATATGACAAGCCCACAGCAACATCACACTCACTGGTGAAAAGCTGCAAATTTTTCTTCTAGGATCCGGAACAAGACAAGGACGCCCACTTTTGCCACTTCTATTCAGTCTAGTACTGGGAGTCCCGGTCAGAGCAATTAGTCAAGAAAACAAAATAAAAGTCATCCAAATAGGAAAGGAAGAAGTTAATATGTCACTATTTGCTGATGATGAGATCTTATACAGAAAAAACCCTAATGACTCCACAAGAAAAATTTTAGAACTAATAAATGAATACATTAAAGTTTACAAGTTACAAAATCAACACCTGAAAAATTAGTAGTATTTCTATAAACTAACAACAAACTATCCCCAAAAGAAATCAAGATATCAATCTTATTTATAATAGCCTCAATAATAATAATAATAATAATAAAATATTTAGAAATAAATTTAACCAAGGAGGAGAAAGACCTGTACACTGAAAGTATAGAATGTTGATAAAAGAAATTGAAGACATGAATAAATGAAAAATTATCCTATGTTCATGGATTTGAATATTAATATTT